>VDFB02281492.1:850139097-850152132 GCA_007258455.2 Sequoia sempervirens | reverse complement strand
GATGCTAGGTTGAATTTTGATATTTCAAATGTCATCAAAATTTTGATGAAGTAATAGCAACAAACGGCCGTTGAAATTCCGGTAGCAAATAGATCAACCAGTCCAAAACTACGATGTCGCTAAATTCTCAAGAAGAATGACAACATCATTATCATTTCATTCAAAATTCATCAAATCCACACAAGGAGAGAAATATATTAGAATTATATGTTTATTCATGCTTATAAGTCATATCTACATACAATTTAAGATAATTTGCATATATTCATCCAAAACTCAAAACAGGCTATCTATTCTATTCCTATCTTTCTACCCATATATTCAACTCAAAACCTAGCTAGAGCTTTCATCAGTTATCTCCCTACAAATGAGCCTTGAATTCCCTTTTATATGATAAGGGAGCAACAAGCTTCGGGCTCAAATGTAATTTCACCACAAATTTTCATTTGAACAAAATCTCCATTGCATTTGACTTTCATTTCAAAACTTCCCACACGTTGAATCTGCAAAACATAGTGCATGAATTGGGGAAAGCTAAAGTTGTAACTACCATTAGAAAAGGGAACACAAATTGTCATCAAAATTCCCTTTGTTGCTATCCACACAAAAAACTAGGCAACCAAATTTCCACGAAGGCACACAATCGACATCAAAATGTGCCACACACACAGAACCAACACCACCACCAACAACAACATCATCAACACAAAATTTTACATCTCATAGAACAAATTCTTATTTACCCACCACCCTTCCCTTACCAACACTCAGACCCTAGTATACATGCCCACTTCTAGTTGTTGCTAGAGGAGGAGAGGAAACCTCAACCTCCTCTTCTTTCTTGTCCTCTCCCAATATGGTTCTAGTCCATCCGCTTGGGGTTTTAACAACCAGTGGCACCACATTTATCACTTCCTCATCAAAGGGCAGACAGTGATTGAAGCAAGGTAAATACCGACAGTAGTCAGAGTTGGTCTCAGTTACATCATCATAAGTGTTGCTCGTAAGGTCAATGGGTGAGTGTTGGCATCTAGAGGAGCCATGCCCATACCTTATTTTCCTATCGACACTAGTAATAGAGCACACCGACTGCTTGCCTTTGTCATCTACTAGTTGATCAACAATGTCCTAGAATTGCAACCTTCTACTGCATCTAGTGGGCACAACCCTGGGCTTGTCAACGAAAGCACCTTCCTGAATAGTAGGACCGAGCTTTTGTGAGCTCAAACGAACATACCTCCTTACTGACTTACTCATTTTCTCTTTTTAGACAAGTACTCAAACTTGATTAGACTCAGCTAACAAAGTGCTCTAACTGCTACAAGAATGACACTATTAGCAGTTAATTCCTCTTGTATTTATTGTGCGAGGTAATGGCAACCTTCATCAATGCTTAGTAAAAATGCATGTGCAAACATGGCAATTTGGCGATGTATGTACTGTCACCATTTAACTTGAGCTGCATGAGAATATGTAGATCACCCTTCATGATTTCCAACAAAAACATCTTCACACAGATTGAGATCGACGTGACTACACAAGAAAGGAATAATTCATTAATGCTTCACCAGTTCTATGATAAAATGACCACCATGTGTCATTTTCCAGCTTTGAATACTACCCGCTGATCTCCTGAAGAGTTGGTAGATCAAATGGTTTATCTCAGGCTAACTCGATTTGACATCCAATGAAGCATCTTTCACCTTCCTCATAACAAATAACATTAATCCATCTCAGAAACCAACTTCCATGTCTGTGAGTTGGTGGTGTACAATCGAGATCTTCTCCCATATCTTCAAATCTGAAAAACCTACACATTGCACGGTTAGTGTTTAAAATGACTTACGTCTTATTGGCTCGTCTAGGCCAGACCCCTTTGTTTTAATTTTATCTCCTCCACTGGGTTTTATTTTTCCCTAAGTCTTGGATAACCACGTGCTTCATCATTTTTAAAACAACTTATGTTGTTATTTTTTGTCCACCTAGTAATGCCCACTTCTACTTTGAATGAATGTTTTATTTTGCAAGGGTTGATTTAGTGTTGTCGTTGATCTATTTCCTATAGATGTCAATGGTGCCCGCCATCCCATGATCAAGAATTGAAGGATCATGAAATCACAGGCGGGCGCCACATGTCCTATCCGGGGAATCAAATTTGCGCTATCGCTGACCAACTACCATTTGATTTGAGCCATTCCCCACCATCGTGCGATGGTGCTTGGGTTGATTGTGAAATCACGGGTGGGCACCACTTGTCTCATTTGATGAAGCCTAAAGAGTAAAGGAAACACTAGCTGACTTTAAATGTTTTAAAGGGCGGGTTACTTAAGTGTTCTCAAGATGCACATGTTCTAAATCGACGGATATGTTATAATCTTGCTAGAAAAGCTGATCGAAGGTTAACGACATGGCTGGCGACTGTGTTAAAGAAACGAGATCATTGATGCTCAGGATCAACGGTTCCTGCCATCATGCGATCATAAGTTTCGGGATTGCAATATCACAGAAAACCACCACGTGGACTTCCTTCATAGTGTATAGTAAGGTGGCCCCATTATCACCGTGTTTCCAATTGTGTCAGCTTGTTTTGAAGGTGGTCGTCGATGATTTGATCAAGTTGAAGAATCGACGACTTGAATTTAAATTTGCATCAAATATCATTGGAGTGATTCGTGCAGTGTGAAATTGAGCTTTAATGGTGGATGGGACACTTGTTGGTGTGATTTGATCGACAATAAAATCAATTTTATTGCTTGGTTTGTATCAGAAAGCATTCAACTATTTCGTGGATCAGTTTCAGAGCCGAAGGTAGAATTGAGAGTTTCTACAGCCAAAATTTGGGAGTTCTACGAACAAAGCTGTGAGTTTATTTTCTGTGCGTCTCAGTCATTTTGCATTTGAATCTGGGAAAGGATTAGTTGGATGTGTTGTGAGCTTGTTGATGAATGGGTTAGGGCTATAGTTTAATTATAGTTGTGAGAAATTATAGTGTTTTCTCCTGTAATTTTCTATCTTTGGTTAGTCCTAGCTATCTAAATTATAACATTGTAAAGAAGCCCTAGTTTTTCTGAGATGGCACCACCCAAGAAACATTCTGGCCAGACTGAATATTTGAAACAAAAACTGTATGATTATTTCCTTGATCAATTGCCCTTGCCAATGAATGATAGGAGGAAGGGATTGGTCCTAATGCGAGGGAAAATCCTGGGGGAAGGGTTAGTGTATAATTGCTCCAACATTGCTGATGCTAGGGTTCCCCTCACTGGCTTGGAATTGTTTAGATTGTGGTACAGACAGAGGAATTTTCCTCACCCTTTTTCAAATGGATGGATGTATGATATGGGGAAGATGGTGGTACCAAATGTATTCCTTGATGTAGACTTGCTTAGGGTAGTGGCTGCAAGATATGACCCTGTTACACGGATAATCAGGGACAATGATGGAAAGGTTCTATTGAGCATTAACAGAGAAGAGGTCCAACATATTTTTGACTTGACTGAACTGAGCGAAGACTTGGTTCCTATCAACCTTGAGGAAATGAAGCAGGAGTATGCAAAGCTGAAATCTCTTTTTAGAGCAAGGTTGATTCCACCTCATCTGGCTAGGGCAGGAGGTTCAAAATTTCATATCAGCCTCAGTGACCAAGAACCTTTCAAATTAAATTGTTTTTCAAACCATTTCCTGGCCACTTTCTATTCTTTATGTCAGATTTTGTGTTTTAGTCCTAGTACGGTAATGCCCATTGCTTATATGTTCATGGGGGTGCAAATACAACACCCTAACTTCTCTGTGACCTATGACTTCACTTCTATCTTGGCTGAGAGGATGCATGAAGGGCTATCAAAGCTACAAAAAAATGATACCAACACTCAATTCTTTTGGTATTCTATGCTAATGTATATGTTTTTGCTTAAGAATGCTAACTTTTTCTTTGAGATGATGAAATTAAGGCAATCAGTTGATGGAGAAAGATTGCCAGTACATATATGGATTGCAGATTTATCTTGTAATAGGGAAATCACTAGTTATGTGCAATTTGATAATTGTTTTGCTTCCAGATTAAGGGATAGATTAATAGTGAATATGCCTAGGATCCCTAAGGAATTACATGATTTCCTCAGGCCAAAGGAGAGGAAGCCATAATTGAAAGTTTACCATAACTGGGGTGACATTATCCCATAACCCAGTCAACACTGTCTTGAGAGTATATGGTTTTCAGGGAGCCCCTCATATACTACCATACAATGTGCCACCAAGAGTAGGATTTGCAGAAGTTATGTGGTAGATAGGTTGTATTCATGAGAAAAAACTCATTGGAAGGGGTAAGGGAACATTTTTCCTAGATTATACAATGGTGTCTAATTTTGTATTTTCAAAGGGAGGCTGGATGCATTTTGATAATTTCTTTCATGATTACCATTTGAGTTGTGGACCAAAGTGGCAACATGATCCTGAGGGTTTCTTTTCTCTTTTTAGACAAAGAATAAAAGCTGGAAAATTTGTGCATGAGTTCAATTTCCCTAAAGACTTGATTAGAAATGAATTTGATTTGAATAGATAGGAGTTGAACAAGGAGAAATGGATAGCTTATGGTAAGCTACTAGATGTACACAAAATGGATCTAAAATATGATCCACTGTTGGAGTTCAGTCCCCACCATAAGAAAGTTGATTTTCTGATGGGAAAAATCAAGGAAATTATGGAAACATTGAGGAAAAAAAAGGTAAATTTAGAATTGAGTTTGGGTGTACAATAGCAAGGTACCAAACCAATTGAAATAAGGCCAACATACAGCCTATGGAAAGGTGGCCCATTTACAGGAGGAAAAAGGATAGTAGTAGTGATGAAGAAGAAGTGGACAGAAAAGGAAAACAAATTATGAAAGTGCCTCCACAACCAAGTCTAAAATTTAAAGTTCCTGGGGAAATCAAAATTATTGATTTAGAATCATCACTAGAAGACAATCCCTCATCACCACCATCCGAGACAAGCCCTAAGAGGCAAATAATTGATCAACCACAGGAGGATATGATGGATGAGATTATTGTTACTGATCAAGACATGCAAGTTGGTATGCCTTCCTCTCCTAGGCCAGCTGAATTAGTTTTATCTGATTTAGATATGAAAGGTAAAAGTGTACAAGATGTAAGAATGGAGGCATGCAAGGAGTTTCTAGATGAGAATACATTTGTAAAAACTCTTGTATTCTTGCAATTGGTATGGAGGATGAAGTTTGAAGAGTATCAAGATAAATGTAGGCAGAGAAGAGAACTAAGGCCTGACAGGTCAGACCAGGAGAATGATGAGGAGGTAAAAGCTGAATTAATGGAAGAATTCAAGAAAACACTCCTGAAGAAGGAAGAAAACTGGTGAGTCAAGCTGGTATATTAATTCTGTATGAATGAGACATTACAGATGTAGTAGCCTTTAATTCTATTATGAAGTCTAAGAATCCCTTTCAAGACTCTGAAGAAGAGGTCAAGGTAGCATTGCAAAACTTTGCTTTCAGTGAGGAATATGAAACTTTGGCAATTTGGACATTGGCCCCACAAGGGAGAAAACCATATGTTTCTGATATTAATCCAAATTTCAAGGGGGGATTGATAATAAAGAGAGATTCAGAGACCTCGACCACTGAGGCCACTAATTTGACTATGAATGTGGCCAAATTGGCTCAAAATATTGTTGAAAGGGAGGAAGCTGAAAGGAAGAGCTTAATGGAAAAATATAACATTTTGATTGAGGAGTACAACAAGATGTAGCAGAAAAATGTTGAGTTGCAAATTGAAGTGGAGAGTTTTAGGTATAAGCAGATTGGGGAGACATCAAGTGCTCTAGGAACCAGTACATTACCTTCCATAGTAGGGTCAGTGCCTCTTGCTTCTCCAATTGTTTCCACACTAGGATCTCCCAATCAGAATCCTGTCCTCATCCTTTCTTTAGAGGAAGTTGAATAAGAAATAGAGTGCTCTGTCAATCCTACAAAGAAGCAGCTCTTGCAAACAATTGATGAATTGCAGGCATCATTAAAGAAAAGTGAGGAGGGATCTCTCTTAAAGCAAAAGGAAATTGTTACTACTATTTTGAGGCATTTAAATGAAAAGGTTGATAGAAAATTGCTATCTATACATTTTTTATATTCTTTGCTGTTAGCAGCAATAAAGAATATTGATAAGGATCAGGAAGTAGTGATACCAATAATTGAAAATTGGATCCCTAGGGCTAGTGATCTAGATATCATGTATAAGGCCTCAAGGTTTGATATAAATAATAGGCCCCAATCATTAAAGCATACTCATGTGTTAGTAAAATCATTATAAGGTTTTTTAGACCTTACCAGATGACTTGAGTAGGAAGATTAGGGAGCTGGTGAAGAATTTCAGTGATTGGGGTAACACATTGTTACTTGATATAATTGATGAGTAGGGGAAAATCAGGACATTTCAACAATGGTAGGATCAAGCAAGTGAGGCCATTAATGATCAAATCAAATCAATTCAATTTGTGATGACTCAAACTATGATTTGTTGGTGAGCTTTATGGACAAAATCATTAGTACCAGCTCATTTTTAGAATCTTTTGAAAGGGATGAGAATCAGGTAGCGGTAAAATACACACCTTATAATACCAAGGTGGATGAGGTAATTAATTATGACTGGCCGACTGATGATGAGTACCAGAATTGGGGAACTAAATATTTGAATGAGGAGGAGTAAAAGGAGTGAAATACTAACAGGTGGCAGATCAGATGTCATGGTTGCAACGGTTCCATTTTTTGTGTTGACGACTTCCTCGGTGCTATTTTTTGTGGTTGTTTGCATCAATGTTCCTCAGCTGATATGATGAACAAGAATATTTTTTAAGGTGGTGGCTGTTGTAACAAATTTTGGAATATCACTAGGTGCTCCAATTGACTAGTGATAGGTGCACTTTTTGGCCCAGTGCTTGTTTGCTCCTTCATTTTCTATAAGAAGGATTTCAAGGCCAAAAGTACAGGTTAGCAAGTTAGATAATTTTTGTCAAGTCTAGGTGAAGTTGTAGAGTGAATTGTAAATTCCAATGGTTTTAGAGAAATGCAATTTAGAATTTGAGTCATTCTGTAACAGGTTTTGAGTTCATAGAGATTTAATGTTGTATAACAGTACTAGCATTTGAGTTGAAATGAAAATTCAAGCTCATGTCTCTCCATTGTACATGCATATTTGAACTTTGAATGAAATAACTAACGGTTGTTTTATCCATCTCACTATTGTGGTGTGTATGATTCTATTTTAGCTTTAATTCAGGAATTAATTAAAATGCTTGAATGGGATTATAGGCGGATATGTGTTGTATAAGTATTTGATAAGTAGTCCGAGGTTAGAATTCATAATATGAAATTGTAATACAATATTGTCAGAGATCTTATATGTGATGTATTAAATCTATTATAAACCTCTAGATGCTTATGAATTTGACTCCTGAATGGATATATGCTGATCTAAGTTGTAATTATTAGTGTAGTTAGATATTTTGTTTGTCTTTGCCTAGAGCTTGCTACAAATAGCAAATTATTGACTATCTTATACAATGGATTGTGTTTAGTTATCTCACGCTCTAGATATTTGATATTTTTTATGAACAACTAATTCTAGTTGATATTATCTTATCATGTTGAGCTATTAAGTGAGATCATTTGCTATTGTTAATGTTGTTTATAATAATGGTGCAGAGGTTGTAAACATATTAAGGGATCACCCTCCTGAGTTTTGCAGAGCCCAAAGTGTAGGAGACTTTTAAAGTCCTCGTCAATTGGTCCAGGTCCTTTGAGCTGCCTTCAATTGGAATTAGAAATTCCATAGGTAGATTAGAAGACGAACCTGGTTACATTGTAAAAAGAACCAACATACACGTTAAACACTAAACAACCACCTCTACAACTGACTTTTTAATGTTTTATGATCATAGGAAACATAAAACACACTAATTTCAAGGTTGTTAACATCACTATTGAAATGTTTTAATTTTTTGACCTTTCAAACATTAAAAAATACATCATTAAATTAATTATGTAATGGCATAAAAATTAAAAACATCATGAATTAATTATGTAACCGCATAGAGTCAAATATGATTCTATCAAAGAAATTAATATCAAATAGATAATATAATCACATAACTCATACATTTCAATGTCATTGATATTCTTCTTTATCCAACTCTTTGTCTGTATCATCTTATCCAGATTCGACATTGTAAGGATTGCTCATATCATCATCATCATCATTGATATCAGTTTAGATAATGTCATCATCCACACAGATATCATCTTCATGAACATTAACTCATACATCATCATGATTTAGTCCCTCCTCTTCGACATCTTCATCAGGGACATCATCAACTAACTGTTGATCCTAATCATCATCTACATCATCTTCTAATTCTTTGGCATCTTCTTCTTCCACCATATTATACTTTACTGACCTTCCTCTTGGATCATGTCTAACAACAAATGACCAACCCGGTTTACCTAGAACCTTTGAGTAAAATATCTACTCACATTGACTACGCGGAAAGAAGGCATAGGGGCTCAAACCTGGATTAAGCTCGTCAGCGCCTTATTAACCATGGTAAATCCATTTATCATGTTCAATAGCAGGTTCTCACCGAGGATCATTTTCATTCAATCATAGCATGTACCACAGGACGACAAACATAATTAATATGAAGGACTTAAAGTCACACTCAAGTATATGATCCAAAATCCCATAGTATCGATTTTATGAGACTTTTGGATGTATGTCACTTCTAGATGAAACATTAGTCACCTGAAAGACTATAGTTATACCAGAATCACAAGTTTCTTCATGTCATCCAACATTTTGATTCAAAATTTATGACCATTGCACCACATAGCCTTGGCCAATTGTTTCTACAATATATTTAAACATGTAAAATTATTGCAATATAAGTGGATTGACATATTTATTCTTGAGATGGCAGCCAAAGAAAACAATATCAACATATATATACATAATATACTTGAAATAATTAAATAATATGGGTGATTAATATATTTATACGTACCTGTTTATCTCTTAAACCATATGCTAAATCAATTTCCCTTTGTGTAACATTGGAATCTCCATTACGATGAGCTTCTTTAACCAATGAAACCACACCTTCCCATGTTAATGTGTGACCAGATTGTTGACATCGTTCAATCCATACCATCATCCAATCAAGATTGTTCACGACATACAAATGTAGTGCATCCCACTCTCCAATAGCTATATCAAAAATTTGAAATTCTAAGCGACTTATATAATTAGTTAAATGCCACAATATATGACCTTAATTTATAATTGATGTGTATTAAAGATTAAAAATTAAATAAGTACAATATACATAAAAACCATATGTAAAATGTATTCCAATTAATCTCCATGACCATCTTATAATTACCTCTCACTTTCCTCAATCTACCTTTCCCCATCAGGTACTCCCCTTCAAATTTGTTAATTGAGTTGGGATCCCAAATGCGATCTACATGGATCTTTGCTGCAAACTTAGGAAGATATTCACTAATGTACATGATGGTCTGGTATACCATAAACCCCTCCACCATAGAACTCTCAGGATGTGCTCTTTTTCTAACCAAAGCCTTCAAAAATTTCAAGTGCCTCTCAACCATCCACATTGACCTTGTTTGTACAGGTCCACACAATTCAATCTCCTCAACTTGGTGTACGAGGTAGTGTTTTTGTGCATTGAAAAATGTTGAAGGTAGACACTTTTGCATTTTACACATTAGACAAGGAATTTTTCTCTTCTAATAATTTATATCTTCTGTATGGATTTCTTTAGATGACAACCATCTACAAGTGATTCAAGACACAAATATATTAATGAGATTTAACAAAAATATACAGTATATTACATAACAATTAAAACAAATGGAAATTATAAGATGTATACAATGAATTGAACAAATCTCGCTACTTACCTCATGTATTTTCCAAGATCATATATAACTTGTTTGACATTGTTGTCAAAGTTGTCTGGGAGAGATAGAGGTAAAATGTATTGCAATAATTATAAAATGATCTTTTCATTATTTTTCCAAAAGTAGTAAACACAATACACTAAAAAGTACATGCATTATACAAGTGTATATAATATACTAGAATAATTACCTCAATGAAGGTATTCCAATCATACATTTTCATTGTTGACCCAAATTCATCTTTCTTTGTTATTATATTGTTTATGTTCACAGCAAATCCTATGGTAAATCAAATTTTTCGTATGAATTCTTTTATAGCATTGCTTTGCTGCTCTGTTAATAACCAAGGAAGGGCACTTATATTAATTTGGTCTCCATCGCTATTTAATTGAATGGAATTTTTCATTGCATGATTGGCTTCTTGAATGTCACTACAAATTTTGACAATTTTTTCTTTGTCATGCCTTCCATCCAATATTTTTCATGACGTTTCTATTATATTCTTTCCGATATGCATTGTATCAAACAAATGCACAATTTGTAGCTACTCATAGTAGGGCAACCTACTAAGTTGTCTGGGATAACTTTTCAGTCCCTGTGGAAGCCGACCATTAATGCCTTAACGACCTTCATGAAGCATATAAGTTAAACAAATTAACAATGACAATCATTGTCAATTACAAAATGAGTAAACACAACACAATATAAAAATATAAATTCAAAACATATCATATATGATAGATAAAAAATTTGATCTGATGTATAACCTTGACGATTAATTCTATTATATTCCAACTTCCATAGGCAATGTGTCATTCTTTGTGGTTTTGATGTAGTCTCCTCTTTCCCTTTGAAAATATGTTTTTCAATAGTTCGATACTTATGATTTCTATGGAGGAAGTGCCTATACTCATCAAACACCTACTTTCCTAAATTTGTTGAATGACAAGATTTCATTTTTGGACCACAAATTCAACATGCAAATTTTTCCTTTGTTTGAAGACCTAGAAGATCATATATAATTGGATAAAATATTTCAATTTTTTTAATTATATATAATGAATAGATTATTTTTAAAAAATGCATGATATCTACTTCGTCAAATTAAATATTGTTAAAGTGCAGTCAAACGTTATAACATACCACAAAAATGTGTTAGCCCTGGGGCATCATGAATTTTTCTATACAAGCATTGTATGAAATTGAAATTGTCTTTGTCCTATTGGTCTAGAGACATCATACATAGTGACGCCATTCTATAACTTTAGTAACTCGTTGATAAAAGGCTCGATATATATATTCATATCTTTAACTTGGTACTTACCTAGTTGAATGAACATAAACATTACATAATTATTATAACCATTTTACTGCAATATATATAAATTAATTTACATGAATATTGAATGAAAAAAATATGTCATTATGCAACAAATAAGACAAATGAGATGCTACTACGTTAAAGAAAATTGATGTAAACAAATACCTGGAACAATCATTGACAACATTATGTGCTCCCTCTTTATTGACATCCATGGAAGAATGTTATTATTGATAACAAAAATAGGCCACACTGAGTAAATAGATCTCAACTCTCCAAATGGATTAACATCATCCGCTCCTAATGAAAGCCTGAGATTATGAGGCTCTTCTTTAAAGTGTGGCCATTTTTCCTCCATGTCCCTAAATTTAGAACCATCTGCAGGAATTCAAATAATGTCATCTCCACTTCTATTCCGTGCATGGTAATCCATAAATTGTGCTAAGCTTTCACACCTAAATAATTGTTGCATATGTGGAATAATGGGAATATAATGAAGAACCTTGCGAGACACCTTTTTTGTGAGTTGAGCTGTTGAATATCTACTGATATGACATTCCAAGCATTCTGTTGCAAATTTCTGTTGTTTATGATATATAATATGATCATTGGGACATGCATCTATTTCTTGAAACTCCATTATGATATCTTTCATAATGACACATAAATCTCGGTATGAGCGAGGTAAAATATTTGATGGTGGTAACAAAAATTCACCAATCAATCTACAACAAAAAATAATTTGTTCATATAAAGAATATTAATGGTACATATTTCATCATTTATTTACTAGTGATGAACTAACAACAATTAAAATAGATGAAAAAAGATGGCATATATGAGATACCTTAACATCCATGAGATTGCTATGTTTGATAAACTATTCATAACCTTCAAGTTCAACAATAACAATACAACAAAGAGAAGAGTTGTTTGGGAGCCTTCATAAAGGGGCTCGTATGCCTTCTCAAGTATAGGTAAATCATGAACATCATCAAAGTTATCCTGATCATCATGATCAACTTTGCCACTAAATGTGTCATCGATCAATGTATTCGTACCATCATCTTCAATTGTGTTTTCTAGCACATGATCATCTTGTTCCATAGGATCATTAACTTCATCTTTGATATTCACAACTCCATGTTTGTCCGCTTGTAAAACCACATTCTCTGGGCCATGATAATCCATATCATCTGCCCTAGGGCACCCCACCTTTATAATAATGATAGACACAAACAAACCATGATCATGATCAAGTGATTATATATATATATAATGTTAAAACGATATAAACATTTACAAATTCAATCAATATAAACAAATATAATGAACAACTTACCGATAGATGATAATCATGCCCCCCTTTAATGTGACCATGTTGTCTACAATGTTTCTCAGCTGTTGTGATTAAAATTCATCTCATGTTTAAGCCCTTGCAATTATTGCAAGGACAATAACATTTCCTATCACCCTTTCTTTTCAATCTAGCCCACAATCTATCAAGTGTCTCTTCATTTTGTTCTAGACTAATATTATCTAACATGATTTTTCTTTACCAAGCTTGAATATTTAGATCTTCAAAAAATATCAAACTCACACTCCAATAATTTTTATTCATAGATAGGTAACATAATCTAATAATTTTGATATTTTACACCAAAAAAATTGGCATGCAACCACTCCTGCAAAAGAGAAGATAGTCTGAACTTAATGACCCCAAAAA
>VDFB02281492.1:850065110-850138997 GCA_007258455.2 Sequoia sempervirens | reverse complement strand
TATGATATGCTATGCCTTAATGTTATGTAATGTATATGAAGTGTGATGTAATGTGATGTGATGGATCATAATATAAAAGGAAATATTGCTGATGTGATGAAATGTTAATGTTGCATGGATAATTGCTATGTTTTTATATTTTCTCATGTAAATGTGGTGATAATGCTATCTATAATGCATCTTAACATGATCGTGTATGCAGGACATTTTTGTGTGTCACAAGACTCTGTCAAGATGCTGACGGTAGAAATGTTAGTATGGAAGAAATAGATGTTAGCGTGGAAAGGGAAAGGAAGATGGAATGTTAGATGGTAAATGACAAAAGAAAAACTTTCATTTTTTATATTTTTCATCATCGGGTGTCAAAATTGTCGCAATTGAAGCACAAACACCATGGTATGACATAGACCAAGGTGTGCAAGGTGACCATTTGTGAGAGACAAGTAGTCAAAAGACAACCAAAAGATAAGGAATGCCCTAGCTCATACTAAGGACCAATTATCCCAGTCTTTTTTCCAAGACAAACCACATACAACAAGCAAAGAAAAGAGGTCATGATCCATCATCGTTCCTCTAAATCCTTTGACAAGACATCCTTGAGGTAGCTAGTAACATGACCCAAAACCAATAAAAAAGATAAGACAAACTCAGACCAATAAAGTGTTTGCCAAAGAGATAGTGTTTTCCAATAGTATATATTGATAAGATTGGTGGATATGATTGATTAGGTTGACCAAGATGACTGAAATGACTAATTGATTGATTGTTTGACCAAAGCTAATTGATAAGTTGACAAAGGTTGATTGAATGATATGATTGATCATGCCTGGTATCAAGAAAGACACATCTTGATTACGGCAAGATTAATTGACCAAAGTGACAAGATTGATTGATATGATTGATTGATGTGACGATGCCTAATTTTAGGAAAGAAATATCCTATTTAAGACATAACACATTTGACAAATTTGATTGAGTGACCATTTTGATAAACACCTAGCTGCAAGAAAGACAGATCCTGCTTAAGGTGAATGACCAGATTGACCAAAGATGATGTCTAATCTCAGGAGGTGTGCATCCTGATAAAAGACAAGTGATAAGACTGAATGAGACAAATGACATAATGTCCCATTCTAATATAATGATTTGATATTGACCGAGGATGAGGGAATTGACTCAAACTTAAACTTTGACTCTATTTTTGGAAGTTTTGAATTTTTATGGTGCTTTGAGATTTTGATGGTTTTATGACTTTTTTGGATTTGGATGATTTATGATTTTTTTTGGATTTTGATGTTTTATGATTTTTTTGGATTTTGATGTTTTTCAAAAGGCTGATATCATGTGTTGGATCCCATGAAGACATAAGTCAAGGAATTTTCCCCAATCAGGTATAAGACCAACTTATTATGTGCAAGGAGAATCAACAAACGAATGCAAAGGGTGATCATGAAGGAAAAGGATACTATATTTTGGTGGTTCTCAAGCCATGTAAAGGATGACAAAGCTTTATTATGGATGATATGGGAAAAAAATAAGTGAGGGATGGAAGACCAAGTAGAGTGATGGTAGAAGAAGGAGCATAGACTAACTACACATGGCACATGTTTGCCAGGTTTTCACCATGGTACTAATCCAAAGTGCCACTGAAGTGGTTTTCACTTTTGGACAAATTATTTCTCTTTACTATTTTTTTGATTTTTTTGACTTTTTGAAGGTATACTCGAAGAATTAGGTGTATGAATTGAGAAGGTGAATGTTGTTGATGGGATCATTCAATGGTTCACCTTCAAGAGTAGAGAGCTAATAAGCACCACATCCATATGCTATTGTGATGATATAAGGGCCCAACCAATTAGGTTCAAACTTTTCAAGCTTTTCTTGATCTGTCTAGTTCTTCAGCTTTTCTTTTAGGACTAAGTCACCAATGTCAAAGCTTTTAGGTTGGACCTTATTGTAGCTGCGTGAAAGGTGATTCTAGCATGCTTGCAAGTTTTTCAAAGCATTATGTCTCTTTTCATCCAATAACTCCAACTCATGTAGATGAGATACATGATATTCTTCTTGATCAATCAATCCTTGCATATATACTCTTAGGGATGGTAACTCGACCTCACTAGGAAGTATGGATTTAGATACAAAGACAAGGGAATATGGAGTGGCTTCTATAGGGGTGCGAGCACTGGTACGGTAGGCCCATAGAGCAGGCTTGCTAGTATTCTTTAAGATTTTAAGGACATTCTTATTAGATGCCTCAACTTGGCCATTACCTTAGGGGTAATATAGGGTAGCAAAGTGGTGTTGGATATGGAATTTTTTACAAAGTTCGTGCAGATATCTTGATTCTTAAAAGGGTGACCATTGTCTATAATGATGGATTGTGGGATACCGTAGCAGCATATAATGTAATTGAAGATGAACTTGGCTATCTTCTTTCTAGTAATGTAGGTCATTGAGATGGCTTCGATCTACTTGGTAAAGTACTCAATAGCAACAAGAATAAACTTATGTCCATTTGCAGAAGTGGGATGAACCTTTCCTATAAGGTCAAGTCCCCATTGAGAAAATGGCCATGGTGATGTGAGTGGTTGCAAGTCCTGAGCTGACACATGTATAAGATCTCCATGAATCTAACACTGGTGACATTTCTTCACAAAGTGATAGGCATCATGTTCTATTGTAGGCCAATAATATCTTGTCCTCATAATTTTTTTAGCTAGGGTAGGACTAGCAGAGTGAGCTCCACATATACCATGATGAACCTCTTATAAGGCCACTTGTGCTTCCTTAGAGCTGAGACATTGAAGGAGGGTGCTATCTAGACTATGGCGGTAAAGGGTATCTCCGATGTTGGCATATTTAGAGGCTTTCCAGACAAAGGTTTTGTGTTGGTTGGAGGAAAAGTCAAGAGGGATGATTTGGTCATGCAAATAACTATAAATGTCTTTGTACCAAGGAGATTCAAGATCAACAAGTTCACACACAAATTTAGTTTCAAGTACATCAAACATAGGGACCAACAATTGTTCTACCAAGAACTCATATTATGATGCATTATTGAGAATGTCCAAGAGAGATCCGATTGTAGCCATTGTGTCAACTACTTGTTTTGGATTCTAGGTATCTACTCAAAGGTAATAACATTGAAGTACAATATAAAAATATCAACCATGCACTTGTAGGGAATTGAATTCTCATCCTCGGTATCATAATCATCATTAACTTGTTTGATCGCTAATTAGGAATCACCTTAAACTTGAAGATCCTTGATTTTCCATTTTACTACCATTTGGAGTACTGTCAATAATGCCTCATACTCAGCTATGTTGTTGGTGCACATAAATGCTATTCGAAATGACTTAGGAATGGAGTCCTCTTGAGGTGTGATGAAAATACTAGCCCCTAAACCATGACTTGTGTAGGATCCATCAAAGTAAGTTTCCATGTTGTGAGTGTTTCTATGACAAAGATGTTGGAAAAACAAGGATGGACAACTAAAGAGGGGGGTGAATTAGTTTTCACAGAATCATTTAAATTTTTTCAAACTCTACTTAAATCTTAGATTTGATGAATGAACAATAAACCATGAATAATCAACACATCAGAAGCAGCAAAAAACAAGATTTTTTTATGTGGAAACCATAGAAAAAACACTGTGGATGTTAGTCCACAACGCATACCTTGTTAAAAGTATAATGAAAGAATAATGGGAATATACATGCATTTAGGAACATTTCCTAGGAGCTCACTACTCAATTACAAGAGGGCTCACTGCCCAGAGACACACTATCTTACAGAAATCAGATTAGATCCAGGGTATGAACTGAGAAAATAGCTTCTACACAAGCCTAAATACAATTCCAATTAAGCACAAAAAACCTTCTTCACACTTCGCTCAAACTTCTTCTCACTATGCTCTTCAATCAAATGAATATATCAATATTCACACACTTTCTCTTCTCTGAATTTTCTTCCCTTCACACAATCTCTAACTTCAATCAAACAATCACTCTTATATATCCACAACATTAAATTACATCAACGACCTTGTCAGTCAAAAATATAAAACACATTTACAATGTCCGCCCAAATTTACAAATAAATTTTCAATGTGGATCAAACACCGTCGGCCAATATTATGATGTGACCAAAAAAATATCCTCGAGCACACCAAACATTCAAATTTTAATCTTCAAGCATCCACAACACGCTACAACCATCATGTCGGCCAAGAACATGAAAACCCGAACACACATGAGAAAAATATTGGACCACAAGTACTCTGAACAACACAGACATTCAAAAAAGATAGAGCATGATCTAGAAACATCCACGAGCACCAAGAAACAACAGAGAAACATTTGTAGCAACAAAAAATTACCAAAATCACATAAAATTAAATCAGGAACACTGACAGAGACCACAAAAAAACTGTCAAAACACAACTATCCATAAAATGATCAAATCTTCATGCAGACCTTTGAAACTTCTGGTAGATGAACTAGACACACTCATCAATAAACCCTTTAGTCCACAACAACTGATCTTCAACATATCGAGAAAAAAACCTTCATGACCTTCACTGTTCCATTGGGAACCTGGAACACTTTCTTTAACAATTTTCTCAATATCCTCAACATATATAGCCTTCAATACCTCAATGCTAATAGTTTTGACATCAATGATGACCACATATAAGTAACACAACCACAACATCCAACAATATCCACCTTTGGCATTGATGGAAACACAAGATGTGAAAAATACCATCAACACAACAACACTTACTCCTCCTTAGGTTCTGACTCTTCTCCTCAACACTTCTCATGATCTTCTTCCCATAGGGCACTTCTCCCCAGATAGTGAGAATTTTTTTCACATTACTCTTCTCTCCCTTTGACATCAATGGAAAAGATAAGCATTATCTTCACACATACAAGCTCTGAACCACATAACTACACATATGACTACTCCCCCTAAGTAGTAACCACAAAAATATCAATTCAGATCAGGAAATATCTATGAAGCACACAAATTGATGCAAGTAAATGCATCTTAGTTCATATCAGGAGGGGTAATCACCTCTAGCATCCCTTTGAGATACTCAAAAGTATCCTTTGGCAACAACATGGTGAAAATGTTTGCAACTTGTTCTTTTGTAGGTACATACTCTAGTCCTACTTCTTTCTCACTCACTTTTTCTCTCAAGAAGTGAAACTTGATTGATATATGCTTGGTCTTAGAGTGTAACACTAGATTATTTGATATGTTAATTTCACTTGAGTTGTCGCAACATATGGCAATAGGTTCATCATATACTACTATGATATCTTTCAACATTTGTTTCATCCACATCACTTGAGTACAGTTATTTGCAGCAACAATATACTCTACCTTAGTAGTAGATAGAGAAACAAAATTTTGCTTTTTGCTTAACCAAGAAACCAACTTCTTCCCTAGGAAAAAGGCACCACCACTAGTACTCTTCCTTTCATCTACATCTCCTTCCCAATTTGCATTAGTATATGCATTCAAAGTAAGATCATCATCCTTAGGATACCAAATCCCAAAGTCAACTATTCCTTCCATATATCTAAAGATTCTCTTTACAATAGTCACATGAGACTCTTTTGGATCAGCCTAAAATCTACCAACTATACATACAACATTCATAATGTCTAGTCTGGTTTGAGTTAAATAGAGCAATCCACCAATCATTGACCTGTATCTTGTTTGATTTTCCTTAGGAGAATCATCATCCTGTGTTAACTTACATTTGATTACCATGAGAGTACCAACAGGCTTTGAGTCATCCATGCCAAAATTATTCAACAACTCTTTCACATATTTGGACTGAGATATGGAAATCCCCTTGTCTAACTAAGTAACTTGCAATCCCAGAAAGAAATTCATTTCTCCAATCATGCTCATCTCAAATTCACTCTTCATTTCATCAGCAAACTTCATACATATATTATCATCTCCTTCAAAAATAATGTCATCAACAAAGACCTCAACAATTAACTCTTTGTCATGATCCAATTTGAAATACAAGTTCTAGTCACCAGTACATTTATTGAATCCAAGTTTCAGTAAGTATTTATCCAGTCTAGCATACCAGGCTCTTGGGGCTTGCTTTAGTCCATATAGATATTTGTTCAATTGAAAAACCATGTCTTCCTTATCAGTTAGTTGAAATCCATCTGGCTATTCAATATATACTTCTTCCAACTCACCATTCAGAAAAGATGACTTCACATCCATTTGATAGACTTTATAGTTCTTATATGCAACATAAGCAAGAAATAATCTAATAGCTTCAATTCTCACAATAGGAGAAAAGGTTTCTTCAAAATAAATACCTTCCATTTGTGAATATCCTTCACCTACTAGTCTTTCTTTATTCCGGGCCACTTCACCTTGTTCATTCAGCTTATTCTAAAAGACCCATTTAGTACTGATCACATTTTTGTCTTTAGGTATGGGAACAAGTATCCATGTATCATTCTTTTCAATTTACATCAATTCTTCCTTCATAGCTTCCATCTAGTGTTCATCATTGAAGGCTTCATTGACATCTTTAGGCTCAATCTTAGAAATTAGGAAATACTCTTCTGCAATCTTCTTCTAGTTTGCACTCCTTTATTATTGTCTCCTATAATTTGATTTTTAGAATGATTTAGCTTTACATACCTCAGAGTTTTAGGGTTCTCTCAAACTTCTGGTTCTTTTGTTCTTTCTTCTGCAGTTGCACTTGAATCTACTTCTTGACTACCTTGAGTTACCAGAATAAATGGAAGTTGTTTTACCAGAACATTCGGAACAATTTGAAGTTGATTCTTTATCTGAAATTTTTTCCCTTTGTTTGTGCTGTCATCCTGGTCATTTGAATCATATCCACAGTATCTAGATGATTTGGCAGAATCCTCATCAACTCTAACATTTTCTCTCTCAACCATTTTTCTTAGTCTTCTGTTATAGCACTGGTAGGCCTTTCTTTTAGTAGAGTAACCAGAAAGATTCCTTCATCACTTGCATCAAAATTGCCTATGTCTAAATCTCTCTTGATGCAAAACTTGCTTCCATAAATCTTGAAATATTTAATTATAGGATTATAACCAAACCATCGTTCAAAAGGAGTCTTACGAGAAATACCATTTATATTTACTTGGTTTAAAGTGTACACAATAGTGTGATGCATGAGCATCCTTGGTTCTTGGCAATCTCGCATCAACCAAAAATATTTTCTTTCAATTTTATGTTCTTGTTTCATTCTTTCTTAGTTCATGTTGGTGGATTCGTCATCTTTTCTCACCAGACCTTGCAGATCTTCGTGTACATCATGGACATGTTCATTTTCCTTCTTCCAATATTTGAGCATGATTGGATCTTTTTTCCGGCAAGTTATCACTTCCGGATTTAGTGGTAGTTTCTTGAAATAGCACCAGAATGATTTCAAACTTTTCAACCAATTCGATCATTGTGGATCATCTCCATGACATGTGGATCTTAATGGTGTGGTTTAATTATTCTGTGGAGTGTCCCTGACCTTCATTATGGGTCCACACTTCATTTTATGCACCTGTTGTAGAGTAATTCAAATTTGAGGTTGACCTACTCTTGCGCATGTTACATTTTCCCTCCTTGGGTAATGTGATGATCTTTGGTCGACGTGGATGTTTCCTGAGTTGTGGATATACTATAAATCTTGTAACCAATCATTTTAAGAGCAAGGATCAAGTAGATAAAGATTGATCCAAATTGTAAGTCTTTGCTCGCATATAGGATCATATTGGAATGTTGTATTTTTGAGCATGTTGTATCAGGCTTGTGAGCTGAATTTGTAAGCTCGAATGTTGTTGGCCAATTGTAACTAATATTTATATTAATAAGAATATTTGCATATGCATTTTCCTCTATATTTTGTGTTGCTTTCACTGTGTTACTCTTGCTGCATAGTCTAGATTGTTCTCCTTGAGGACCCTCCTACCGTGGTTGCATTAGATTGGTATCAAAGAAAGATTTGATCCATGTGAGGTCGTTAGAATTCATGGAATCATATTGAAGGTTTTTTGTGGGGTGGTGGATTGAAGATTCGAAATGCAGCTACAAAGGACTTGTGTAAAGATTGCAAGAAGAAGAAATGTTAGAGGAAATAGAGCATGTGGAAATGTAGACCAAGCTATGATGGAGATGCTAAGAGGAATTGCTACCAGATTAGATGCAGTTGAAATGACCTAGAGGAGAGGTCGACTAGTTGATGATGCGAGTGATGAGGAGGTAGAAGTTTAGGATGAAAGAGGAAGAGAAGAGAAAATTTTCTTGGATCAGGGAGAAGAGAGGTTCATAATAACCCTAACTAGAGCGAATACCAAACCACATTTCAATCCACTAGATTATAATGGTAAGTTAGATTCAGAAGAATTTCTTGATTGGATTATAGAGATGGAATTTTTTTTTGAATTTGAAGGCACCACTGAAGATAAGAAGGTGAAATATGCTTGTACAAAGTTAAGAGGACATGCATCCCTTTGGTGGGAACATTTGCAGATAGATAGGCAAAGAAGAGGAAAAGAAAAGATAAAATCTTGGGATCAGATGGTGAATAAGTTGAAGACAAAGTTTATGCCTGTAGATTATTAGATCAATTTTTTCTAGAATTTGCAAAATTTGAAGCAAAAAGAATCAAGTGTGATGGAGTATACTGAGTAATTCTATAAGTTGAATATCATATCTGGACATTTGGAGGATGAAATTGAACAAGTAGCCAAATATGTGAATGGTTTAAGGTTGTATATATAGGATGAAATTAGTTTGATCAATCTGGTGAGTGTGGAGGAATCAAACCTGTGTGCCCTAAAAGTAGAAGAGAAGCTGAACAAAAGACACGAGCAGAGACAAAGAGGGAGAGGTGGAAGATTTCAAAGAGGAATAAATTTTGTTGGAGGAAGAGGATCCTTTGTAGATCCGAATAAAGATAAGGAGGTCAGTAAGAATGAAAATTAGTACCATAGAGGTGATGGAAATTCTTACAAAAGAGAAGGTTATGGTGGTTACCAGAATGAAGGTTATAGAAGAGAAGATAGAGGACAAGAGAAAATAATATTCAAGGGAACTTGTTTTAAGTGTGGTGGAGAAGTAAATAGAGCATTTGAATGTAATCAGGGAGAGACAAGAAGAAATACATTGAGAAATAGAAGAACAACCTTTGTTGAAGAGGATCATGTTGGATCACCTAATCAACTAGAAGAAGGAGAAGTATTGGTGAATCAGAGAGTAATATGTCAAAGAGAGTTGGAAAGAGAGCCATTGCAGAGAAAGATTTTATTTTAGGCCAGATGCAAGGTGAATGGTAAATGTTGCAAAGTGATTGTTGACAGTGGAAGTTCTAAGAACCTAGTTTATGAAGAGATGGTGACTAAATTGGGATTGGAAAGGTTGAAGCACTTGAAGCCCTATTAGATTGATTGGATTCAAGATGAGCATAATATATTGGTAAGTGAGCAATGTTTGGTGAAATTAAAGATAGGAAACTACCATGATAAATTTTTGTGTGATATCATGCCTATGGATATATTCCATGTTTTGTTGGGAACACCTTGGCAGTATGATAGACATGCTATTCATGATGGGAAGAAGAATATATACACCATTTTTTCTAATGGGATGAAGTAGATTTTGTTTCCTTTGGAAGATGTTCCTATAGTTGAGGTTTGTACGAATGCTAGGGTTTTTTTGGTTGATGGAAGGAGATTCCTTGATGGATTGAAACATGATAATTTGTGTTATGCCTTGGTTCCTAAGAAGGTTGAAGACTTGAAGCATGTAGAAGAACACCCGAAAGAGATAAAGGATTTGCTGAAAAAATATGAGATCATTTTAGATAATGTACTTGATGGATTGCCACCTGTGAGAAGTATTAGTCATTGTATGGATTTGATTCCTGGAGCTAGTTTTCCTAATAAAGCAACACACTAGATAAAACTGATAGAGAATGAGGAGTTGAATAGACAAGTGCACGAGTTGTTAAGGAAGGGTTTGATCAGAGAAAGATTAAGTCCATGTGCAACACTTGCTGTGTTAGCACCTAAGAAGGATGGGGGATGGAGAATGTGTACAGATTCTAGAGCCATAAACATGATCATGGTGAAGTATAGATTTCCTTTGCCCGAGATGAATGACATTATGGATTGTTTAAGTGGAGCTAAATACTTTATGAAGATAGACTTGAAAAGTGGATATCATTAGATAAGAATCAGAGAAGGGGATGAGTGGAAGAAAAAATTCAAGAAAAATGAAGGATTGTATGAGTGGTTGGTGATGCCTTTTGGGTTGAAAAATGCACCGAGTACTTTCATGAGGTTGATGAATGAGGTATTGAAGAAATTATTGGGTAATTTTGTGATCATGTATTTGGATGACATCTTGATTTTTAGTAAGAGTAGAGAGGAACATTTGTTGCATATAAGACAAGTTTTGTAGAGGCTAAGAGAGGAGTAGTTGCTGATAAACATTATGAAGTGTAGTTTCATGAAGGAAGAATTGGTATATCTAGGATTTGTGATATTTGTGGATGGATTGAAGATGGATCTTGAGAAAGTAAGACCAATTGTTGAATGGCCTACACCAAAAAATGTTGGAGAGGTAAGATCATTTCATGGATTGACTAGTTTCTACTAGAAGTTCATTAGGAATTTCAGCTCTATTTGTAGTCCTATGACAAAGGCAATAAAAGGAGATAAGAAGGATTTTATATGGAAAATTGGAGCAGATAGGAGTTTTGAATTGTTGAAATAGAAGGTAACTGAGAAGCCTATGTTGGATTTACTATATTTTAATAAGGTATTTCAAGTAGACTGTGATGCAAGTGGAAATGCAATTGGAGCAGTGTTGAGTCAAGAAGGAAAACCTGTAGCTTATTTCAGTGAGAAATTGAATGATGCTAGGAGAAGATATTCAATGTATGATTAGGAGTTTTATTCCATAGTTCAAGCCTTGAAGAAGTGGAGACATTATTTTTTTCCTAAGGAATTTGTGTTGAATACGGATCATCAAGCATTCCAATATTTGAATAGTTATGGTAAGTTGAATCAAAGACACATGAGATGGGTAGAATTCTTGTAGAGTTATACTTTTTTTTTTAAGCATAGGAGTGGAAAGTAAAATAGAGTTGTTGATGCTTTGAGTAGGAGAAGGAATTTACTGACAGAGATGAGAGTGGAGGTATTAGGCTTTGATGAGTTGAAGAACTTGTATGAGGGAGACCTAGATTTTGCAAAACCTTGGAAGGCCTATAAGGAACCTGTTTTGGAGGATAGAAGTTAGTGGTTGGATTATTTCATTAAGGAGGATATGTTGTTTAGAGGTAATCAATTGTGCATACCCCAGAGTTCAATGAGGGATAATTTGGTGAAGGTGACGCATAGTGGAGGATTAGCAAGACATTTTGGTATTGACAAGATAGTAGCATTGGTGAGTGAGAATTATTTTTGGCCGCAAATTCATAAGGCTGTTAAAAAATTTGTGCAAAGTTGTAGAGTTTGTCAAGTTGAAAAAGGGAGTAGTCAGAATGTTGGATTGTATAAGCCTTTGATAGTTCCAAAGAGACTTTGGGAAGCTATCAACATGGATTTCATATTGGGTTTTCCAAAGACACAAAGAGGTAATGATTCTGTATTTGTGGTAGTAGAATTTTTTTCTAAGATGACACTTTTTATACCTTGTAAGAAGACAATAGATGCAGTACATGTAGCAGATTTGTTTTTCAGAGAAGTGGTATGATTGCATGGGTTACCTAAGAGTATTGTTTCAAACAAAGATGCAAATTTTTTTGGTTACTTTTGGAGGACACTTTGGAAGAATTTGAATACATATTTGAAGTTTAGTTCTACTTTTCACCCACTGACAGATGGAAAAACATAGGTAGTAAACAAGAGTTTAGGGAATTTGCTGAGATGTTTGGTTGGAGAGAAGACCAGAAGTTGGGACTTAGTCCTTACACAAGCAGAGTTTTCTTACAATAATTTAGTGAACATGAGTACATGAAAAACACCTTTTGAGACTGTTACTGGAGTTCACCCTAGAGGCATATCAGAGTTGAGAGACATCAACATGGAAGATAAAAGGAGTGCATAAGAAGAAGAATTTGTAGAACACATGAAGAAGTTGCATACTCAAGTGAAACAACAATTGGAAGACATGACCCAAAAGTATAAGTAGAGAGAAGATGAGAAGAGGAGACATAAGAAGCTCGAAGTCAGAGATGAAGTGATGGTATATTTGAGGAAGGAAATATTTCTAGTTGGTACATACAATAAGATGAAGATGAGGAAGTTTGGACCTTGTAAAATATTGAGGAAATTTGATTCAGGAAATGCATATGAAGTGGAGTTACCGGATGGCATTAGTATATCACCTATATTTAACATTACAGATCTATATTAGTATCATGAAGCAGAGTTTAGTAAAGACAGTAAAGCAAGATTGGAGGATCAGTTTCCTAAACAAAAATTAGATGATATTGAAGAGATCTTGGATGTTAGAGATGGGAGGAAGACTCGTGGAAGATAGTACAAAGAGTATCTTGTGAAATGGAAAGACAAACTAGTTTAGGATTCTTCTTGGATTTCTCAGGCTAAGGTAGACCATTTTGGTTTTCCTTTGGCCCCAAAAAAGTGAGCGAATCACTTTTCAATCAACCCTGGATGTCTGATGTAGGAGCATCCTTGGTTCCTGGCATTCTTGCATCAACCAAAAATATTTTCTTTCAATTTTTTGTTCTTGTTTTGTTCTTTCTCTATTCATGTTGGTGGATTCATCATCTTTGCTCACCAGACCCTATGGATCTTTGTGTACATCATGGACATGTTCATTTTCCTTGTTCTAATATTTGAGCACAATTGGATATTTTTCTAACAAGTTATCACTTTTGGATTTAGTGGTTGTTTCTTGAATCGACACCGAAATGATTTCAAAATTTCTGGCCAATTTGATCATTCTGGATTGTCCTCGTGACTTGTAGATCTTAACGATGTGGTTTTAATTGTTTTGTGGAGTGTCCCCAACCTTTATTATAGGTCCACACTCCATTCTATGCACCTATTGTAGAGTAATTCAAATTTTAGGCCAACCTACTCCTGCGCACATTACATTTTCTCTCCTTGGGTAATGTGATGATCTTTGGCTGACGTAGATGTTTCCTGAGTTGCGAATATGCTATAAAGCTTGTAATAAATCATTTGAAAAGTAGGGATCAAGCAATAGTCAAGTATTAGTGATCAAGTAGATAAATATTGACCCAAATTGTAAGTCTTTGCTCACATATAGGAGCATATTGGAATGTTGTATTTCTAAGCATGTTGTATCAGGCCTGTGAGCCAAATCTGTAAGCCCAAATGTTACTAGCCAATTGTAACTGAGATTTCTATTAATAAGAATATTTTCATCTACATTTGCCTCCATATTCTGTGTTTCTTTTGTTGTGTTACTCTTGCTGCACGGTACGGATTGTTCTCCTTGAGGACCCTCCTACAGTGGCTACATTATAGTGCTTACAGCTTCACTCCAATAGATGTGAGGCACATTTCCTTCAATCATCATTGTTCTAGTAGCATACGGTATTGTTTTGTTCTTCCTCTCTGCAACTCCATTCTGTTGAGGGGTTCGTGGAACAGATAACTATCTTTTGATTCCATGCTCTTCACAAAAGGAATTGAACTCCCTGGAGGTGAACTGACCACGTTTTTTTGACCTTAAGCATTTGATTTTCAGACCTTTCTCATTCTCTACCATAGCTTTGAAACTTTGAAAATTCTCTAATGCTTCACAATTTTCTCTTAAGAAAGCAACCCATATCATCCTAGAGTAATCATCAATAAGCAACATAAAGTACCTTTCTCCATGAAGACTTTTGAATTTAGAGGGATCACATAGATAAGTGTGTACTAGCTCCAGTAATCCATTTGAATGATGTTGTTTCCTCCAAAAAGAAAATCTAGTCTATTTTCCCATCTAACACTACCTGCAAATTGTGTTAGTAGGCTTCACTAGCTTAAGTAGATATTTTACTGCGTGAGTGGAGCTTTCCTTGACAATGTTATCAAAATTCACATGACACAACCTTCTATGACATAACCAACTTTCATCTACTTGAGCAATTAAACAAATTTCACTAGAAACATTTAGTTGAAAGATATTACCTTTTGTTTTTGTACCTGATGCAATTACATTTCTAGAGCTTCCAAGTATTCTACATCTTCCATTTTTGTACTGAAGATCATAACCCTTATCCACCATCTATCCAACACTCAATAGATTATGCTTCAATCTATCAACATAAAGAACATCATCAATGCTATGTTTACCATGAAGACAAATAGATCCTCTACCATGAATCACACTAGAATTATTGTCTCCAAATATTACAACCCCACCATCATATTTCTATAGATTTACAAATTTTCTTTTGTCGCCAGTCATATGATGTGAGCATCTATTGTCAATAACCCACTCATCCTTTTCTTCAATTTGGGATGCAAGAGATTTCTCAACCTTAGTAGACTCAATAGCCACTAGACCATTTTACTTGATAGCAATGAACACCCATTCATCCTTATTTCCATTATCTTTATCAGAATCTTCATCAGTCACACCTTCTTCAACAAAATAACATTTCTTTTGAAATCTAGGTTTGAAGTTCTTGGACCTAGGAACTCTTTTAGGACATCTTGAGGCAAAATGACCTATCTTACTATAGGAAAAAATTTAATAGGCAACTTTCCTTTATACTTACCTTGTCCTCTGCCTTCTTTCTTCACAATCAGTGCTTCCAACTCTTCTACCTCTCTTTCTTCGTCTTCAAGTTGTTTAATCTCTTCCTCATACTTGAATGTCTTCTTAGAACTTTCTCCTAGATCATATCTTTGCTTGTTTCTTCCAGATATAGTAGCCTTAAATGTAGATTCAATCTTAGGAATAGATTCACCAAATTCACTCAACTCAAAAGCAACATGTTTACCAATCAGTGTATCTCTTGTCACATTCGTCAATGATCTAGTTTCTTCAATAGCATGAGTCTTTGCTTTGTATGAGGGAGGCTATGATCTAAGCACTTTAGCCATAATTTATTCCTCTTCTAGAGTACCACTGGAACATCTAATACCCATCACTATTTCATTTACTTTTTGCATAAAAGAAGAAATATTTTCATGTTCACCCATCTTCAAATTTCCATACTTTTCTTTCAAACTCTATAGCTTATCCATCTTCACATGTACATCTCCTTCATACAAAGTTTCTAGCTTCATCCAAATCTCATGAGTTGTCTTCAAACCTATCACATTTGTCATTTCTGAATCTGTTAGAGCACTCAACAAAGCTTCAATATCCCTGACATATACAACCTTCAATACCTCAATGCTAATAGTGTTGACATCAATGACAACCACATATCAACAACACAACCACAACATCCAAAAAAAGATTGATTCATCTAGAAAGTAAGATATCAAAGGATGGTCTACCTTTATTCGTGCATCTACGAGTTGATCAACTATCACTTGTCCTTTTATTTATTTTTAGTCAATGTACTCAATGTCGTATTCACTTAAGATGATAAACCACTTAGCTAGTGTTCCTGTTAGAGCTTCTTTGCTAAGAGGATATTTTAGAGGATCAATTTTGGCTTATGGTTCAACATGTAATGTCTCAATTTGTGGGCTGCAAATATAACTGCTAGACATGCTTGTTCAATAGGGCTATAGTTAAACTCATATACGACCAAGGTACAACTGATATAGTAAATTTCCCAGTCTTTTCCATCATTATCATTTTGCGCTAACAATGCCCCCAACACTGATGTAGTTGATGTAACAGTGCTATCATAATAGTGGTTTACAATTCCTGAGAGGAACAAATTTTAGCTGAAATCACATATTTTTAGAAAATATAATGATTTAAGCCTTAAAAAGTTCCATTTTAAGGATTCCAATTGAAGAGGGTTTGATCAAATCACCTTAGATCAAACCCCTTGGATAGAACCTCGCTAGTTTTAAACCATACCTATAAATGCGTCTCCTTTACACCTATCAAAATGTTAATAAAAAATCACTTTTGATTTATATTTTGGGGATCAAATGAATTCATTTAAAATTTATTTCAAATGATTATGGTATTCCTCAACAATCTATCCAATGAATATAATTTTAATATGTTTTGGTTTTGTTATGTATTTATTTTTTAAGTTTTATTAAACATAGGTTTTTCATCGAAAATGAATTTCTTTGTTCTCCACATGTGGAAAAATAGAAGATTATAAAAAAATTTGAAAAATATGAGTGCACCAGATATTGAAGTCCTTGATCCAACAAATAAAATAAAATAAAATTTTGACATATACAAAAAAGTTACGGTTATACAAATACCGAATCGAATTGTAATTTGTTTGACTTTGAAACTTGATTAAGGAAAAAATATTCAATAAAAACTATCTAACCAAGTGGAAGCACTAGATATCAGAGTTACAAATCTAAATTTGAAAGAATTAGAATTTTATCCTTCATGGAAAAAAATTGTGTTATACGGTGTGCGTCACTTTTAAAAATGTTGTTTTCTGAAAAAAATCTATTTTTGTGGGAGATGGAAAAAGATGCAATTTGATTCCAAAAATTTATAAAAAATATTTTTAGAATCTATAGACAAAATTTGATGAGACTCTAGTTTGCACCATCTTCAAATTCCTCACAGTTTAGCCGCTATAGGTGCCTGAATGTGAAGATTTAGTTAAAAATAATAATTTTAGTGTCCAGTTTGGCCAAAAATTGTAAACCACTATTATGGGATTGCCCGTAACATACAATATCAAGTGTCTTCCATCTATTGGAGGTATAAGAACTGGTGGATTCAATAGATAATTCTTGATCTAATGAAATTCCTCTTGAAATTTCTCTATCCATTTGAAGGGTATTCCTAATTTTCGTAACAAATGTTGAAATAGATGAATTTTGTTTGCTAGCTGAGAAATGAACTGGTGAATTGATTGCAATATTCCTTGTAATTTCCTTAATTGACTGATGTTGGTTGGTGGTGGCCTATCCAATATATCTTGTAATTTGGTAGGATCAACTTCTATTCCTATGCGAGAGATAATATATCCTAGAAGTTTGCCTGATTGGACCCCAGAAACACACTTATTTGGATTTAACCTAAGTTGGTACTTTTCAAGTCGTGTGAAAATATTGTCCAAGATTGTTAGGTGACCACTTCATTTTAGAGATTTTTAGAGAAGGTAATCAACATAATCCTCCATAATTACATGCATATAATCATGGAAAATGATGGTCATGGCTCTCTGATATGTTGCTCTAGCATTTTTAAGCCCAAATTGCATAACGTTCCAACACAAGGCTCCCCAAGCGCATGTGAAAGCTATATTTGGTTGATCTTTGGGAGCAATTATTATCTAATTATATCCTGAGAATCCATCCATAAGTGATAGAATTTCATATCCAACAGTAAGGTCCACTATGATTTTAATATTTGCTAAAGGGAAATCATCTTTAGGACAAGAATTGTTAAGATCTCTGAAATCTGTGAAGACTCTTATTTGACCATTTGGTTTCGTGAAAGGAACAACATTTGATATCCAATCTGCATAGTCAATAGAGCATATAAATCCAACATCCAAGAGTTTCTTTAGTTCCACCTTGACTAGGAGTGCAATTTGTAGGTGCATTTTTCTTAGCTTTTGTTTTTATGGTTTGACATTTGGTAACAATTGTAGGTGATGTAGAACCATCTAGGGATCCAATCTAGGCATATCAATATATGACAAGGAAAAATTAAGTTGTCTTTCTAAAAAGAATGTTGTAAACTCAGGATTTTCCTTGGTGGTCAAAGATGTTGTCAACTGTATGACTCTAAAATTTTCTTGTGTCCCAATGTTCAATTCTTCTATTTCCTCTATAAGCAACATCAATCTCTCTCAGTCTATAGGGAGATTGTCCAGTCCTCCATCCTCAGGTGCCTCAGAGAGGTTTTCACCTTTAGATACATCCTTTATTTTTACTTTTTCACAAGCAACAGGTGCCTTTCGGTTTTCACCTGAAGACCTATTATTTTTATTTTTACTTTTTTCATTTTCACTTTTATGACTAAAGGATAGGACAACCTCACCAAAGTATGTTGCAAAATTGAGTTCTATGAAAAAGATAGCCTTATGGTCCCCACTTGGTATTCCTTCATGAAGTCCCATGAACTTAGTAATTTCTTCATCATTCTTGAATGTATCTAAACTCGATGGTTCTTGTTGATCCCAATCTATGAGTTGAGGATAGACAAGGGGTAAGACATCATCGGTATTGTAAAGGGTCATGGTGTAAGCGAATAAGGTAAAGATGGAAGTAGATTCATCATGTTCCCAGAAGGTTTCAATCCAAGCTCCCATTTGCAAGGAGATATTTTGGTAGGAATGTGATGAGTTTTGTGGGGAATCAATTATAAGAATTTGATTCAATCTTGATTCAAGGATAGGCTCACCAGGTTCTTTAAATATTTCATCAAGGTAAAGATTAGTGGTGGAGGACAATGAATCCCATTCATACTCATTGGAATCGACATAAAAGTTCCAAGAATCCTTGGATGTCTCAATCTTATCTAAAGCATCAATGACCTTGAAGTCAAGGTCAACTTAGTACTTGGAGGACTTGGTTCAGGTGAGACATACCCTAACCCAACATATTTTGGTAGTTTAGGAGGAAGTAAAGGTTCCGATATCCCATTTTTATTTAAACTAAGGCCGTCATGTCCATCATATCCTTGTTGCTTCATTAAAAGGAACCCTTTTGGATATCATTCAATTGGTAACTGTTTAGGTTCTATCTCCACCTCTTCTTTATACATCCATGTATAAATGAGGTCATCCAAAGATTCTTTAGCTAACTCCCCCAATTTAGTGAAAATGGTAGGAGGATTGTGGGTGATAACCTTAGGATGCGTCAGATGTGGTTTTCCATAATATTTTGGTGATTTGGGTAACTTTCCAATGCAGAATAAGCTCTTCATACTATATTCTATGCATCCTTTTTCTTGAATCTAGATTTTGGGTGTGGATAGTGGAGTGAATGGAGTGGATGATTTGACAAGGGCATATGGATCAATGTAGTGTGATGAAGTGGAAGATGAGGCCTCTTGATTTATGGGAACTTGACACTCAATGGTTCCTTTGATTTGTGCAATACTGGAAGGGATCAAGGTTGCTAGGAATAGTAATTTCAGTTCCATTATGTGGGAATTTGAGGCATTGGAGGTATGCGGATGGGATAGCCTTCATGGAATGAATCCATGGGAAGTCAAGGAGAAGGTTGTAATGTAAATCTAGATTCAAGACATGAAATATTGCGTTATGTATTGCTGGAACAACTCTTATGGGAAGTGAAATTACTCCATACGAGTGCTCAACATCATCATAAGCTTTTATAATTATTTTCTTGGTTTGGTCTATGCAATTCTCAGAGTATCTCAATGCTTTCACCAATTTTAGTGAGAAAATTTCAAACCTACTCCATTTTCTACTAGGACTTGTTTGATCTTAGGTTTATTAATGTAGACTTCAAGGTGTAGGGCATCATTATGATCAGACTTTTGCACGGAAAGGTCTTGCTCATAGAAGGTGACATGATGCAACATAGCTAGGTATCCAACCATGGCCTAAAATTTATTGACATCTAGATTAACGGGTATGCATGTGTCTTGTAAGGATTTATCAAGGAAAAATATGTGTTGAGGGGATATGCGAAGGATTTCCAAGATAGAAATTTGTGTGGGAGTCTTCCCCAGCTAGTCTGGGAGATTATACTGGATTTTTGGCTATACATTGGAAGGAGGTCCTAGAAAATTTATTTTGGCTCTACAACTGGTAACAACACACTCTAAACTTGATTTTTCTATGGTAATGGTGGAAATGTAGTCATCGAAGGGTCTTATGTTAAGGATAATGATGCTATGATCATGTTTGACAAGAATTGGAATTGTTATTATTCCTTGAACTAGAGGATTTTCCTTTGTCATGGTCTTGCAAGGGAGTTTTAAATATGGCATGATCAACATTTTTTTTCCTTGTGAATCACCTCTCAAGATGGTTTTGGACATTTTCAACAAGGTCTTGAATGACATTTATGAGTTTCCAACATCTAGATGTTTTGTGTCCTTTTTTGCGGTGATATTCACAGTATTCATCTTCTTTCCACCAGTCGGATTTGATCAATGAGGGTTCATAGTTTTTGATGTCTAGTAGTTGGATGAAATTTGATTGCAAAAGCTATTTTAGGACTAATTTAATCAGATCACCCAATTGGGTGTACGTTCTCTTGGCTCGGGGAGGACCTCTGCATTATTGATTGTTTTGGATTGCATTCAATGTTTGATTTTGACCTTGTGCTTAGGTATTTGATGAATTTAGTGTGTTTGAAGAGGAGGGACCTTTGAGATGAATGGTTGGACTTTGGTTATCACTTTAGCATCGATAACTCCATCATTTGTGACATTCTTGTTTTGGCACCAATATTTTTTTTGTCATTATTGGGCTTTGGAGTCTTTTTGTGTACTTGGACTAGTCCTTTTTCGACAAAACCTTTTTCAATAAGGACACCTTTCTCAAGGATTTCATCAAAAGTTGTGCAACATTGGATTTGAATTTGACTCATCATTTCTCTGTTAATGTTTTCCACAAAGATGGTGACTAGTTGTTTCTCAAGAATGTGACAAGGGAACTTGCTAACCAAACTTTGCTATCTTTGGTAAAATGAGGTAAGTGACTCCCATTCTTCTTGTTTTGTTGTGCATAATTTGGTAAGGGTGAAATCACCTTCACTATTAAAGGAAAAGTGATTAATGAATTTATCAGCCAGTTCACCCCATGTTCTAATCCCTAGAGGAAGACGTGCAAAACAATCTAGGTCTGGCCCCATGAGACTTCATGGAAATAATCTCATCAAATAGGTGGGATCATATGCAATTTCCATACATTTTGTATTAAATTATCGTATGTGTTCTACTGGATCTCCTTTCCCTTTATACTTAGGTAAAGGTGGTGTCATGAAGTGAGGGAGAAAGGGTGGCATGTATAGATTTATTTCGAATGGAAAGGGGCACAATTCCTCCATGGAATAGGTTTTCTTGTTGGTTCCTAATTGCATGTTTTTCATTTGTTGTTGGATAGCATATTTTTTTGCATCAAAGTATCTACAATAGATGGTGGTGCATTGGTTTGATTTAATGTTATGATGTTGGCATTAAGGTCATATGCCAGATTTGGATTGTGGTTGGTATTTTGTGGCATGGGACCTTGGTTACCATATTGATGTGTGTTGTTTTGGTTAAGAGTGAAATTATAATTTAGATTTGTCCCAAAATTCATGTTTGTGTTTGGTATAGTGTTTTGGAATTTTTGTGTTGACCCTTGATTTGTTCCTTGGATTTGAAATGTTGGTCCTTGATTTGCATTTTGGAAAGATGGTCCTTGATTAATTTTTTGGTTTGGAACCCTTTGTGGAACAATGTGAATTCTCTTAGATTTATTTGGTTGATATTGATTTGATGAGTGTCTAATTTTAAATTGGAATGAGGGTCCTTGATTCATGTTTTGAAATGTAGGCGTGGGACCTTGGTTTGTGTTGTGGAAAAGAGGATTTGTGAAGGTCTTATCCATGGAATTTGATGAGTTTCCAAATGTGAAGCTTTGTCCTTGTGTAGTCGTATGGGTCATCTTGTTTCCAAGTGTGGAGATACTAGGGATATGTGTGGTAGTGGTTTCCATGTGTGTTGTTCCAAATGGTATAGTTGAAATTTTTTGTGAAGATGGAATCCATAGTGCAAATGGATTTTGGGTATCTTCTTCTACAATGGTCGATACAGCAAAGCCTTGAGGGAGTTTAGCACCCTTTTTGGCTACTGCATAGAAAAATCTATTAGGGTCATCACCAATGAGTTGATCAACTATGCATAAAATTCTTGCGTCTTGGTAAGCTCTTTCAATCTCTTTGGGAGTCATTTTATTGTTAAATTCATCAAGGTTTAAATTGTCCAATGTGTTGGTTTGGTATCTTTGTGGTGTATCTATTTGAGGTGTGGATTGATTTGAATTTGATCCAAGGGTAATGTCATGAAAGAGTTCACTTGAGAAATCCATGTCCTTTCTCTTGGTTCGTGACCTTGTTTCAACCATATGAGACTTGCAAGTTGGGAGGTAATGCAAGGTAATGATGAAACCAAACTATGTTTTTGGGATTTTTTGAATATAGGGATGCAAGGTGATTATGCAAGGATAATGAAGCTAAATGGATGTGCCACAAAGGGTACCAAAGGTTTACTAATTGATGATAAAGGAAAATGATATAGAGACTAAATGATTCCAAGACTAAGATGAAATTAAACTATGTTTATATGCAAATTTGGGATATAAGGATGCAAAATGAAAGTGCAATGTAAGTCCAAGACTAAGGATTGATAGGATGATAATGAAGCTATGGTCAAGGGGTATGATATGAATCTAAATGAGACTAAGATAATGCTAAGGATATGAATCTTGAAATTTAAGACAAAGGAGGGTAACCAAGCTAATGTAAGTCCAAGATAACAAACCCAAATGTCATTGACCTTTGCGATAATCAAGATGATGATTTTGACAAGGTTGAGTCTAAACTAGGACACAAGCTTGAGAATCAAATTTGATCACGATAACAATGACATAGGTTGGTAAAATGAAAGATGAAGGTCTATGAAAAATTGGATAAGCAACCATGGACTATCCAAAAGCTTAGTGGTCTTCCTATGTCTAAAATTTGAAAGGATAAGTGTCACCTAAGGTCTAGGATTAATTATGCAAGGTAAGGATGCAACCTAAAATGCAATGTAAACCTAAATAGTGATGATGGAATAAACTGGTAAAAGTCTACAAGTCTCTAGTTTAGAAGTTAGGGTCACTATTAAAATGAATTGATTCAATTTGAACAAGTATTTTGTGAGTTTTAGATTATTAGGTAGTTGTAGCACTATTTTTCTTAGATGCGTCGTTTCCATTTGTGGGTTTTCGATGATCAATTGTGGTTCAGGTTATCAGTTGCAGCTCTGTTTCTGTAGATGTGGTTCAAAATAAAAGTTGTGGTTTTTCAGTGAGCAGTTGCAACACAAAAATGTAGTTGCTAGCCTATTTTAGCAGTTGTGGTCACATAATGTTGATTTTACACTTTTGATGGTTTTGACTTGGTTTTTGAGTGGATTATTGAGTAATTTGGTAAAATTTTATTTGGAAAACACATAATACAATCACAAAAACTTGTTTTTGGTGTGATTTTGGATGTGAAAAAGTTTAATTTCAAGATAAAACACTCATAGACAACATGCACAATTCCTAGGGTTGGTAAGGAAACCATTGGTTGATATCTCCACTTGGGTTTCTCTAGCCACTTAAACAAGGTGGACAACTAGAGACTTGGTGGAATTTTCTCCCCTCCATGAAACTCACTTCTTGGGCTCACCAAGTCTCATTCCCCAAAGAGGAGTTTCTATCTCTACACATGAATAGTGAAAATGTGGGGCAACATCAGAGGTCTAACCTCCTGTGATCAACAGGTGTATAAAAAGGTTTTTGGCCTCTAAAAAAAATGGTTCTTAGTAAGGGCATTCATTCAAGGTGGCTATATTTGTGGAAAGATTATCTCAAGATTATGGTCAATCAAGAGGCCTCCCAATCCCTTCCTAAGAAAGGATTTTTACGTAGCTCACAGGGCTACTGAGGGTGGCACTTTTTGGTATGACACATCCACACCTATTGCTTGTGACTTTTGTCACAAACACATTTCTTCTATAGTGGTTTGAAAGTAGCTTGGCTTTAGCTTTTTACCAATTGGGTTGTTCCCACCTTTCAAAGTAGGGTGGCAGGCCCTCTAAAAAAGGTATACAATAGCAAGGAAGTACATTGCTTTTGATCTCCTAGATTGCATGAAGTGTAAGGAGAGAGCATACACAATGCCTTTTCCTCACACTTACAAGGGGTTCATTTTAATTCCAAAATCCAAATGCAGGGGTGATTGTACAAGTGCCAAAGAAATGCTTTTGATCCTCAAGATCACCAAGTGGCGTGAGAGGACAGCATACACATTCAATGACAAATCATAAACCATAAATCACAAAGAACACTTGTTAATTTTAACCCTTGCTTATTATTTGAAAACACTTGGATTCTTTTTAGGCCAATGATGTGTGATGCATGTTCATTTTAATACTCATGAGTGAGAAAATGCATTTTGTTGTTCATTTTAAAACCTTATGAATGAGATGAAAGCTCTTTTTACCCTTATGAATTTGATGCAAGTTGTAGTTTGTAGGAAACAAAGAAAAATAAAATTGATTATGTTTAAAGTGAAAAATTGAAAGCTCATTTTTTTGTTGTTTCTAAAGAAACAATTTTTAAACTCCTTAGTTCCAATGTCAACATTGAAAAAGAGACAGTTACCACACAAAAACCTAATCTACTTGAAAAACCCAAAAGAAAAATATAAAGAAAACTGAAAATAGAAATTTTTTATACCTATCAAGCGATTTTGTCACTTAACTATAGTTGCATCATTGTAATGCATTGTTCTATATCAGTTGCGTCATTATTTTGAATTCAAGTTTCTCACCCACGGATGTGTCACTATTTTCATGAGTGCATCATTATTTTGAATGTAGATTCCTACCTATCAGTTGTGTTGTTTCTTCGTAGTTGCATCACTGTGTGTCTCAATTACGTCGTTTTGTATGAAAACCTGTACAAACAAAAAAAATATGTATGGATCCTATAAAAACTTGTCTTCATGTCGGGTTCACCAATGTAAGATGGGTAAAAAATAGATAGCCTAGATTCTAGAGACAACCACAACAGTTCTAAGCTAAAAACCTAATCTAAACAAGAGAATACAATCAAATATGAGGAAAATAAAATATTCAAATGATTTAGCACTTCCCATGTTTGAAGTTGAATAACTTCCCTTGTCTCTCCTAAATCTTATTTTGAAAATATGCCCTCAGTTCAAAGCCAACATGTGCAAATACTAGAAAATAGTAAGCAAGAGATTTAGAGATAAGTGGTTAAATCAAAAATGGAGGAGGAAGGCTTCTTTTATAGACAACCATTCAAATGGATGATCAAGATTGAGCTTCTAGAAAGATTCCAAGATAGATGAATGAGAAGACATGTAATAGATAAGAGTGGAGGTTACAAAATGAATGGCCAAGATTCGAAAGAGCCTAGAGAAAATCAACGGCTGAGATTCAAAAATGAGGCAGTGGAGGAAGAAAATGGAGAAATAAATAATAAATTTATTTCATGAGAAAGGAATCTCTGGATGAGTTGAGGCATAAATAATTTTTCCAAATTATTTGTTTTGAGGAAAAGGAAAGTGGGTATTTAATTAAAATAATTTATATAATCATTTTAATTAAATAGGAGGAAATGGAGAAAGAGCACTAAATAATTAATTTAGATTAATTATTTAATAAAAGAGAAGCCTTGGGACATAATTAAATAATCTTGGAAATTATTTAACTATAGAATTAAAAGATCAATGAAGAGGTAAATAATTAATAATAATTATTTAACTATAGACGAATGATGATAGAAAAATAATTAAATAAATGATAATTTATTTAATTATTGAAGAAAGAGGTATTAGTGACGCAATTAATTTATTTAATTGATCAAGATAGAATAAAGGTCGAGAGATGAACTAATTAAATAATTAAAAAATATTTAATTAATAGAGGAATGTGATCAAGAAAAATAATTAAATAATTAAAATTATTTAATTATGCGAAGATGAAGACAGGAAAAATGACGCTTGTAGACTAAGACACTTTTCAATGTCTACAATGACAACAACACAAACAATATCAATAATGATGAATCAAAGGCCACACAATCTTTGAGAAATACATGATAAGGATGGTGAAGGAGTTGAAAGACAAGGAGAATACAAGAGAAAGTAAGGAATTGTGGTGCATCGACTACAAAATAGGTCATACAAAAAATAATTGTTTGAGAAAACTATTCCACAACATCTACCAAGAAATGGGACATTCCATCAAGGGAATGCCCATACAATTTGAAAAAAAGAAGCACACAAGTTCTCTTCACCCAAGGAGAATAGTCAAATCTTTCAACCACACCACCAAAACTACAAAATACTAACACTAGTGCATCTCTAGGTAGATGCAAGAACAAAAGAGAAATAACAATTGATTCAACAATGGACCAAGGAGTAGAATCCAGTACCATGCATAGGGGTGACCAATGATCTAGTGTAGAAAGTGTAATGAATGGGGTCACTTTGCTTGAGAATTCCAGAGTAACAAAGAAAATGGGGATGTTATGTAAGTGGTATGAATTGAGTGACCATGAGGATATTGAATTCCTGAAACAAAAAGGCATCAACATGCTTGATGTGGAGGAATAAAAAAAAGAAGTATTGGAAATTATGAAAGCACAAAGAAAGAAATAAATGTACCTAGATCCTCATATGGAAAAAGAATGAATATGGAAGCCAAATCCGAAGGAAAACATGCGATGGATAAAGAATGAAGAACCTGCCAAGAAACTGCAAGTACCTCATTATGGTCAAAGTCTTAAAAGAACATTATACATTAGATGCTACAAATGACTATACCAATTAAAGTGATTGACCTTCTCCAAACTATGCCACAACTAGGAATAGTGATCATAAACATAGCCGGTGATGAGAAAAGTCAACAAAATCAAGGTGAAGAAAAGGGATGGTAATGGAATTGCCACCCAAAGGTGAAAAAGTCATCAACCCAATGTTGTTGATGATAAACATTAGGAAGAAACTAATTTCCATACAAATGGAGATCGAAGGAAAGAATCTAAAAAAAATGATTTTTGATGAAGAATTGAGAGTCAATGTACTACCTAAAGATATATGGAAGTGTCTCGAGAAGCCAACACTCTAGCCAAGTGTTGAAATTCTAGTTGGTGGGTGCTGACCATCATGGCATCAAGCCATTGTGAATGTTGATGGTGTAGAAGGTGACAATTGGGACCCAACCATTCATGTTGAATTGCATGGTCATCCCACTAGAGAAAAAGGTGTACGATGCACTACTCATGAGAGGTTGGCTTATTGTAGCAAAGGATGACCACAATTGGAAAATAAATACACTCTCCATAGAGAACAATGGGAGAAATTATATGGTCAAATTGAGAAATCAAGCATTTAGTAAAGAATTGGCATCGTTCAACTTAGAGTTTGAAGGAGGATTAGGAATAGATGAAAGGTGAGTCATGGAACCAAATGATGAAGGAATCCTAGACATCCAACATTTCTTAGAGGATGAGATGAGTTCACTTAATGGACTCTTCCACTAGTAGATGGAGGATTACGAAGCATTCTAACAAGATTGAAATATGTTGCAAATCAGAGAGATGAAAGGAGAAGGAGAGGACAAAGCCTCAACAAGTCAACATTTCCTTCAAAGTATGGAGAGTACAAGGAGGGATCGGCCATGGTAGATAACATGCCAAAACATAATTTTGAACAAGACAAGATGATCAAGTACGAAGAGCCAAAAATAAAGAAGGTAAATTTAGGGGAGGAGGATAACCCTTGAATGATTTTAGTCAGAGATGATTGAAATCCAATGTTGAAGGTGGTAGCATTCAAAACCTGCATAGAATACAAAGATGCCTTCACATGGATGTACAAAGATTTGAAAGGTGTACCTCAAAAACTATGCGTGCATAAAATACCTTTGGTACTAGGAGAAAAAATCATATGAAAGAGGCCCTACTGAATCAATAAAAACTATGCTACCAAGGTACACCAAGAAATTGAAAAAATGTTGGAAGTGAGAATCATCTTCAAAGTTGAAGTCAGAACAATTGCTATATCACTAAAGAAAGAATCTAAGTAGATTTAGATATGTGTGGAATTCTGAAGTCTAAATGCAACAACCATAAATGACCCCTTCTCGATCCCATTCAATGATTCAGTATTGGAAGAGGTGGTAGGCCATGAGGTCTAGTCATTTATGGATGGATTTTTGGGCTATAATTAGATAAGAATAATTGAGGAGGATTAAGTAAAGATGATGTTCATGGTTGAAGAAAGAGTGTATGCATATAATAAGATGATGTTTAGTCTATGCAACACTCCAACGACTTCCTAGAGAATAATTATACACATATTCAAAAAAATTGTCGATGGGAAACTTTAAGGAATTCTTGGATGACTGGATGGTTTACAAAAATATACACATCTGAAGGCTCTCTAAGAATGCATGGAAAAATGAAAAGAAACATGACTGAAATTAAACCTGAAGAAGTGTCAGTTCATGGCACCTTAGGGGAAATTTTTTGCACACAGTTTGAAAAGCCAGATTGAAGACTAGCCTTGATAAAATTTGGCTGATCATATAGATGGAACTGTCCTAGAAAATCACTAGCATGAAGTCACTTCTTGGCCATGTCAGATACTACAGGAGATTCATAAAAAGCTTTACCCAGATTTATTATCCACTAGATGTACTCACCAGGAAGGGACAATCATTTGTATGCACAAGAGATTAGGAAAAAATCCTTCAATGAGTTGAAATCACAACTAATCAGTTCATTGATTCTGGCATATCCTGATTGGAATAAAGAATTCCATGTGCATGTTGACACCTCAAATTATGCAATTGGAGAAACTATGGAACAAGTAGGAGTGAAAGGGTTGGAATGCCTTGTATTCTTTGCAAGATGGTTGTTTTTGAAAGATAAAAATAATTATAGTAAGATGGAGAGGGAAGCAATAGGAATGGTTTATGCCATACAAAATTTTAGCCATTACTTGTTGGCGACAACCTTCAAATTCTATGTCAACCACTAGAACTTCATGTACTTGGTGACCAAGCCAATAATTCAAGGAAGGGTAAGTCGATGGCTCTTTTTGTTATAAGAATTCACCTTCACTATCATGGTTCAAATAGGAAAGAGTCATGTCATCATCGATCAACTCTCTAGGATAAAATCAGGTGAACCCCCAGAAGGAGTAAATGAGGACTTTCCAGACATACACCTATTCCAAATTGCAACACTAATAGGCCATGGTACAAGAGAATCAAAGAGTACCTATCTACACCCACATTTCTAAAGGAGATGCTACCAAGAGAATGAAGAAAACTAGTACTAAAAATTAAAAAATTCCAACTCATTAATGTGTTGTTATATAAGATGGGGTCAAACCAAGTAATACAACAATGCATCATGGAAGAATAAATTCCCAAAGTTCATAAGGAAGTACACGGAGGATTGATGGGAGGGCATATGAGACTAGATGCTACATGTAAAATCCTGTTGGCAAGACTATGGTAGCCAATGTTGCACACCAATGCCCAAGAGTGGGTGGTTGGATGTGATACTTGCTAGAGAGTTGACAAACCATTGAAGAGAGATCACATGCCATTCTTCCCATCTCAACCTCAGGAACTTTTAAAGCAAGGTTAATGGTATGGGATGAGGTTGTATGATGGAATGATGGATGGTGGATAGGGATATAAGGATGGGGAGATGCAAGATTAATGGTATGGGATATATGTAACAATTTGGATGAAAAGATGCATGGATTAACAAATCTAGATGCATGGACAATTTAAATCTAATGTATAATGAAAGGATTATGATGGATGAAAGATAGTTAGATTAACAGATCTATATTAGTTTAAAATGAACCTAATGGATTAATGTGGTGATGATGGATGATAGGTGATTTGGCACATTACGATATGTGGATGCAAGTATCATACCATTGTACATCAAATGCGGGAGCATGATAAGTGGAAGATAAAATATAGGACAAATAACACGATGAGGGGAAGCAAGTGCACATGGAATCAATGATTAGATGAGGATTATGAAATAGATGGGATATGTGGATGGGGGGTGGTATAAAATAAAAATGTAGGGATGAAGGGATGGGGGATTATGAATGCAATAATTAAATTGATGACAATTTTGAGAAGGTTAATAAGATGGTAGAAGTTATCAAAAAGGTATACTCCATTAGAATTAGAATTTATTTTTTCTCTAACTTCTAGTAATGATGAATCAAATTTTGTAGGATAAGAGCTCTCTTATAAGGAGAAAAAATCTTAAATAAAATCCATGAAATAGGAGATGGAGGCACTACAACAAATAAGATGTAGGACTTGGTTGATTCAATTGAAGGTAAGGAACCCATTGGTTTTAAGTGGGTGTACAAGAAGAAATTTAGAGTACAAAAAACATTAGAAAGGTACAAGGATAGTTGGTGTAATGGGTTATTCTAGGGTGAAGTGTAGGTTACAAATCATAGTGTGGTTTGAAACCTAAATTTTTTCATATACCCAAACACATTATCATGAAATGATGTTTTTATTTACAATGGACACCTAGATATGTATAGTTACGAATATCTTAAATGACAAATAAGAGGTTTGAAAACATGTATTTTAAAACACACTTTTTTTATTAACCTACAATTCATAATGTACCCAACCCATATGTTTTTAAACTATGTATATATCTAGGTTTGAATTTTAAATAGCAACAACATAGTTGTTCTTGTTATTGGATAAATTGCATATATTTTTCCACATAAGAAGTTACAAAACATAGTGTTTTTTAAAACCTGCAATTTTTCATATCCAAACACACTTTCATGAAATGAAGATATATATTGTATACTTATAAATATCTTGTAACAAATAGGAGGTTTCAAAAGCTATGTTTCAAAACACATTGTGTTTATTAAAGTGCATTTCAGAGGTACCCAACCATTATGTTTATTAACTTGCAATTCACAAGTACAAAATAAGAAATTTATTTAAAGTAAACAATACTAAATCATACAAAATAAAATCCATATCGTGTAATTTATTTTTTTGGTACAAGTTTGAGAGAAATCATCTTTGAAAAAGAAAACCATAGAAGTAAAAATATCTTGTTAACAATTTCTAGCATGCATTTCAAAATCCTTTTTGATTTGTAGTGTTTTTTTCTTTTTCTTTTTAAAGTGGTAAAATATTTTTGGTATAGATCTAACATCTCTCGTTGATTTGTATAGTTAATTTTTTTATGTAAGAGAGTGTAGAGGAGAAAAATTGCACCTCTAGAACAAAAAAATAAGTTTTCCTTATCGGTGACAAAAATTAGTTATGTGAATTTTCCTTGTAAAATTCTTAAGCCCTTTAGTTGAAAATGGATTGTTAATTTTTTTCACCTAGTTTTGATTATTTTTTAAGTTTTCTCTATTATTTATTATTTTATATAATAAATGTTTGCCACACACCTACATTTTCTTTAGAGTAGGACACTAGGAAGCCAAATATTCATTACAAATTCATAAAGCAATCACATAACATTACCTAGAAGAAATATATCTTGAATTTTTCATTAGCCTATGTTCAAGGATGTTAGATTTGGGGAAATATCCCCTAAATGTTTATAATATAAAACATATTCCTAAATCTCCATTTGACAATAATAGTATGTTAAGGAGAAAGGATATATAACCAAAATCTAAATAATCTTTATAAAACTACAATTATCTCACCCATCCATTAAGTTAAATCATTTGATTCTCATTTAATTACTCACATGTATAAAGAACTATTGCATATTAATTAAAATTAAAAAAATAAGTAGAAGAGTGTAATAATTTACCAAAAATGTTCAAATCATATGAAAACTGTTAAATTTAAATATTAATAAGGTTCTAATATCTAAGACTCTTTTAAATAAAAGTTGAATTGGGTTATTCATTGAACATTTTTTGTTAGCATGTAGTCTAATGCAATATGCATTAGTATTGCAACTATGGATTACATTCATTGTGTCATTTTACGCCAATGATATTGCTTCAAAAATGGCGTTGAATAAATTTTGATGGAGTGTGTTGGTAATAAGTATATAAATACACTAGGTAAAAGCCTAAAAAAGATTATATGAATTGAAAAACTAGAAAAAAGGGTAGTAAACACAAAGTGTTGGTATCCCTTGCTATTGTTGTGCTTATTCTCTGCTATGTCCTCCTTGAAGTTAGGGAAATCACATCACACAATTTGAATAGAAAATTAAAGTGTTTTCTTATGTACAAATTAAACCATAAAAACAAAAATATGTGAAGTGGTGATTTACAAAGAACAATGGGTTATTAATATATTATTAAATACTTCATATGTAACCTCTCCCAAAAGAGAATTAGTTTAGCATGTAAGAATTGAGAGTGAACACTACATAATTTTTATCTTAAATGACCACTATTTTTTAATAAAAAATTTATAATCATTTATTTTGATAAGACTCACTATATGCCTCCAAACAAGGTCTTGTTCATATTTATTATTATGATGAAGAAATTTCATAAATAGAGGACCTTTTATGGCTACGGTGAATATGAATTTAGTTTATTTTATATAAAATCATTAAGAGCATGTTCAAGATAAGTTAATAGGAAATAAATTATTAGATGTGTTATCACAAGCTTGAGCATAATAGTTTAAAAATATTACAAACTGTGGATAATCATTTGTAAATAAGAATGAAGAAAATGTTGAGAATAAAAACCCATACTCCTTTTATTTGGACTTTCTTTCTATTTCATAACATATATAAATCAATAACTATATTTTCCATATAAATGGATAAAAATTACACACCATTTGTATTTCTTTAGATTTTTCCCAAACATTATATATTTCCTCTTAGCTTGTTGCATGACAAGTCCACCTACTCCAATGTTTGGCATCTCCCTAAATTGAGTGGTATTTTCCTTGATAGTAGATTGTGATCAAAAGAAACATACCTTAAAGTTATGGGAGATCATCAAGAAAATATAGAAATCACCCTTGAAGCATGTTTTCAATTAGTGAGAATTTTTTCCTAACCCAAACATTTTTGAAAAAATTCAATATACATTACTATTGTCCAAATTTAATCTTTCAGGATGTGAAAGTTGACCAAGTTAGGATGGAATAGTTATGTCAACACAATTGTCATATAAGATTAAGTATGCCACTCAATTGATTGCTAGATAATTTAAGTTGTTGGAGTTGAGTACAATTGGAGAGAAAGCTTGGGATTTCTCCAGTGAGCTGGTTTTCTTGTAAGTCCAATACTTGTAACTTTGATAATTTTCCAAACTCAAATGGCACCACTCCTGTCAATTTATTGATTTCAAGAAAAAATTGTGTGAGTTGAGTGAGCATACCTAATTCAATAGGAATACTACCATGGAGTCTATTGTCTCCCAATTCCAAGGTGGTTAAAGAGGATAGGTTTCCTAGGGAGGGTGGGATTGTGCCTATGAGGTTGTTTTTCCAAAGAGGAAGTATTTAGAGTTGAGTAAGCATACCCAATTCAATAGGAATACTACCATGGAGTTTATTTTCTTCTATTTCCAATTCAGTTAAAGATGATAGGTTTCCTAGGGAGGGCAGGATTGTGCCTATGAGGTTGTTTCATGAAATATGAAGTATTCTAAGTCGAGTGAGCATAACTAATTCAATACGAATACCACCATGTAGCATGTTGTTTATCAATTCCAAGTCATTTAAAGAGGATATATTTCCTAGGGAGGGTGGGATTGTGCCTATGAGGTTGTTATCCCAAAGATGAAGAATTCTAATTTGAGTGAATACCCAATTCAATAGGAATAGTACCATGGAGTTTGTTTTATGAAAAATCCAATTTAGTTAAAGAGGATAAGCTTCCTAGGGAGGATGGGATTTTTCCTATGAGGTTGTTTCCATAAAGATAAAGTATTGTGAGTTGAGTGAGCATACCCAATTCAATAGGAATACCACCATGGTGCATGTTGTCTCCCAAATCCAAGTTAGTTAAAGAGGATAGGTTTTCTATGAAGGGTGAGATTATTCCTATGAGGTTGTTTCCCCAAAGATAAAGTATTGTGAGTTGAGTGAGCATACCCAATTCAATAGGAATACTACCATGGAGTCTATTATCACTCAAATACAGTTTAGTTAAAGAGGATAGATTTCCTAAGGAAGGTAGGATTGTACCTGTCAATTGATTTGATCCTAAACTAAGGATTTCTAATTGTGAAAGAAATTTGAGCTGAAAAGGGATATTGTTGAGCCACTCAAAAGGTTATAGGATAGTATGAGAACTTGCAAAGAGTGGCAAGATGCTAGAGTGGTGGGAATGGATCCTTCTAATTGATTTAAGGACAATCCAAGTATTCTAAGGCGAGATAGGATCCCTAGTTGGGGAGGAATTTGGCCATGGAAGGTGTTATTCCTGAGAGCAAGTACTCTAAGAAAAGAGAGATTTCCAAGGAAAGGAGAGATTGGACTGAGTAAAGACATACCAGTAAGATTCAAGGAAAGCACGTGTTGATGGCAAGAGTAACAAACAATCCCAGTCCAGTTGCAGAAGGAATGACAAGGAGACCAATCAAGCAAGGAATTGTGAGGGTCATGGGAGAGAGAATGCTTAAAATATAAGAGAGCTTCTTGTTCTTGTTCAAAAGAAGAAGAGGAGGAAGGGGAAGAATAATAAGGTAGTGTAGAGAGAAACAAGAGTAGGAGGGCATAAACTAAAAAACCCATCTTCATCTCTATTCAACTTGCAAACAGCTAAATGTTGTGTATGTTCTCTGAAATGTGTGATTATTATAGAGTTGTAAAGGCATGTGTAGTGGTCAAATGTATTTTTCTTTTGTCAGCCACTTGCAGGAAAAATTCTATGCTGGTAAATAGCAAAGAAGAAAAAGAGGGGGAGAAAAGGGTTTATGATAGATAGAAACATCATTCTTACCAATTTTAAATCATTTCAGTTTTAATTTCTACATATTCTTGACTAGGCTAATAAAGTTTCTTGCATGCACCAGAAAAAGTGGGAAAATTAGTTACCAATATACAGAAATGTAAATTGATATTTAAATTTAAAAAGAAAAGGCAAGTTGCAAAAAGTTAGCTTGCTATCTTGATTTTAAAGCACAATGTTAGACAATAATTAAAACTATTTGATTATAAAGTGAGGAATCTTTTATTTTTGGTAACCACTTGGGAGAAAAAGTCTAGGAAGGTAAATGGCTAAGATGAAAAAAGGGAAAAATGGGAGGGAAGTCAGTTTAACTTTACAATACGACTGATTGTCATTCACGGAGGTCATCTTCATAAAGTAGCTTTTCTCACGCACACGAGACAAGTTAGGATAGACAGACACATATTGATGATTAGTTTACAATAGACATACACCTTTATTTCAATGATATTTAAATTTAAAAATAAAATACAAAGTTGCAAAAGGTTGGCATGCTAATTGTTTGTTTTCAAACACAATGCTAGAAAATAATTATGAATAGTTATATGAAAAGTAGAATTTAAGTTGTGATTATAAGTTTTGATTATATTTTTTGTGAAGTTCATGGAATAAAAAGACAGTTATCTACTCCGAGATCTCCTCAGCAGAACAAAGTTGTTGAAAGGAGGAACAAAACAATTCAAGAAGCTGCTAGATCAATGATTACTGAGGCTGGTCTATCAAAAGTTTACTAGAGAGAAGCTATTGACACTATTGTTTATGTATTCAATTGAGTTCAAGCAAGAGAAAACAATACAAAGACCCCTTATGAGATATGGTTTGTGTTGAGGCCAAAATTTGACGAGATAACAGTGCCTTATGGGAAACTCAGTTCAAGGGGGACCCTTTTGCGCCAAACTGAGTGACCTCCGAATTTTAAAAAAGTCGGCTTCTTCTATAATGGTTTTTTGGAAAGGGAAAAGGAAGCGGATATAATGAAACAAATATTAATCTAAGGCGATGCGCCAAAGCTTACTGATAGGCATGATAAATCATAGACTTAAGGGCCTGAATGCTATTGTTATGTTCTAAAACATCAGAAACTTAAAGCTATAGCATAAACAATTCATTTAATTGACATAAAATAGTATCGCATACATTCTTACTGCTAAGAAGAGTCATTAAGACATGATTTAGATAAGCAAGTTTGCATTCAATGTATAGAAGTCTCCTCAAATGAAATGTTTAAGACAATAAGAAGCACAATTTACAGTTTAATCAAAACATAAAAAACAAAAAGGTCGAACAATAGGCACAGTCTGAAAGTTTCTTGCGAATAAACATGCAAAAGAGGCCTGGTGTCTCTTGCTAAAACCAATATTCTTTCAAAAATCTTGGACTCTTAATCCTCGACAAAGAGAGTATATATAGCCAGAGAGAAAAATCCCACCGCTTTGGAGAGCCGTAACAGAAAGATCCCACAATCTCCCGTAATGATGCCCGAATAAGAATATTCCCAATGCCGTTATAAGAGCAACCAGTCAGAACACAACATCCAGTCGATCGATTGCAGGCGTGCCTTTTGTAATGATGGCAACAGTCCCAACCAAGCTTGGAAGTGACAAGTGCCGCCCACCGATTCAGAGAACCATGACGAGCAGCACCCGATAACACCATCCCGCTTAGCTAGCCCATAGCTTGCTTTGATAATCAGTGTAAGGCACGTGGCAAAAAATCGCGGCCCGAATGAGAACTCCTCCTAATGCTGTCGAGAGCTTGCAGAGAAGTGACACGTGTTCAAGGGATTGAGGTCGCTTTGAAAATGGAGGGAAGGCCGTATGAACCGGGTGGCGAAAGACGCGTGGCCGCGTTTCGAAACCCGCAGTGTTCTCATCCCTGCTGCTGTTAAAAGGTTGCGAACCGTTGACACGTGGCTGAAGGTAGGTCCCGCTAGGAAATAAAGAAGGCCTATAGAAATATTTCGTAGCCTGCAGCTGCATATTTTATCCCTGTAAGGAAAGTTTGCAATACGCCGCCACGTACCAAGATGCGGGCCCCTCTCAGAATCTTAGGAGTTTTGGCCCTTTATGGAAGGCTTAGCAACCCGAAGAGAACACAAAGCAACCAAAAATAAAAAACCCCATAGGCGAGACACGTGGGCGCCTAGCGCAACATTTCAGGAGCCAAAAGGGGAGCCGCCATTCGAAGTTGCGAAGTGAGAAATGCGCAAAGAGAAAGATCAAAACCTGCTGAGAAGCTGAATAAACTCGGAGACACACAGGCCAGCGCATAGATATGTTCAAAAGGAACCCGAAGGGAGCTGCTTGAATCATTATTTCAACAGCTTTTGGCAACTATCAGGGGCGTTTCAAATAAGGAATGGAGAACCCAAAAACTATTTGGTTCTACAGACCAGAGCCTTCATCTATAGGGCGAATGAAGTTAGAGCTTGGAAAGTGCAGCCTACAAAGGCATCCATTCACTTTCAGATGATTTTGCCATGCTACGCAAATTCTCCTTCTATTTAATAACCTTCGTAATCTGTGCAGCTGTGACAATAGTGCCATCCTCAAGGAACGGAGATGGAAATCCCAACTTGCCCAACTTAGAGAAACTCCCCCGAATGCCATCTAGCGCTTTGTTTAGAAAAGCCGCCGCTGCCTTAGTACGCTGGAAAGCGGAGTGGCAATGAATGAATTTATTTGCCGTTTGAGCAGCGGTGTCCCGATCTTCGATACCCGCCCCGGCAAGGATCTCGTCTGAGACCGAGTATAGCTTATTTAGCAAGTCCCTTGCTTCGGGAACCTTTTCCAGGATGAAACGCGGGAACTGTTCCATTGTGTCATGGGCTTCCTGATTGAGTTTTAATGCTTTGTCGATGAACTAGAGGATAGGCTGCAGATTTAGGCAGAAGGTTTTGATTTTCTCCCAGTGAGAAATGTACAATTTCCTGACTAGTGGGATGATATCAGGTTGAGTAGGGGCTGGTAGCAGAGAGGCCCTAAGCGAAGAAATCTTCGCGTCTCTTGAAATGAGGGTCTCGGCTAATTCTGCCTTCTTCTTTCTCTCAGACGCCAACTGCTCTGCATAGTTGTTCATTTCTTTATTCCAAGTTTGTTCAGCTCTGGAGTGGTTAGCCGATTACTCTTCTAATGAAGCTTTTGTCTCTCAGAGCTTCTCTTCTAGTTTAGTCTTTAGACCTTTGAATTCGACCTCTTTCTTTTGTACCTTTTGCTGATACTGCTCTTGTAGGCGCTCCATCTCCTCACCTTTCTCTGCCATCCTCTAACTATACTCAAGGCGGAAGCATTCAAGCTCCTCCTCTATCGACTGTAGGCTCTGTCACATTGCTTGGTTTTGATTCTGTAATTCTTTTAATAAGACTGGGTCAGCTACTTGGGTCTTCGCAATTTCGCCCTGAAACCTGTTTCTCTCATTTTCTGCTGTTAGTGCCATTTCTATCATTCAGGCGATATCCGCCTCTAAGGATTTTTCCTTTGCCTCTAGAAAGTTTACCCTGTCCTTGGCTGCCTTGAGCTGTTCATCCTTCTTCTTTAACTAGCGACCAATTTTTAGGAAGTCGGAAGTGACCACCCGTTGTGTCTCCTCCATAATTTTGACTTTATCTTATAGCCGGGCTACCTTCATGTCCAGTCTGATAGCATAAATTTTATAGTCCTCCGGTTGCATTTCTCCCTGGGGCTTGTTTATCCTTGGGTACATAGTTGCAAATTTTAATTCTTGGCGGGCCTCGTCATATGAAGCCTGTACTCTCGGCTCGGTGGGGGAATTGTCATCCTTTTCCCTTTGTCGCCTCATTCTATTTATGCATGCTTCCTTTCCACAATCTATCTATGTTATGAACTCAGCTGGTGATGAAACCAACCCACCTGCGAAAGGAACACCAGAAGGCAGGGCGTAGGGATAGGTAACTTTCATAGGCGCACGTATTTGTTTCTTCTAGAGGGTGACGGTTTGCAGAGAAAAGTGTGGCACGTTCCATAGCTTAGCCTGGGGGTTATCAGTAGGGTTAGACATTTGCAACAGCTGAACCAGAGATTCAGTCGTAAGGCCCATTGGCCGAGGAAAAAGAGTCGCTGCCTAGGTATCGGCTTGCTGCAATGGGAAGGGATCCGTAAGCATATTGGAAAAAGAGTGGGGGCCAATAGGAGGAATATTTTCGGAAAGCGAGGCGAGGAAAGTCTGAGCGGTAGGAGTAGGCATTAGCATGCTTGGAGGAGTAATTATAAACGGTTGGGCTTGCGAATATTAGGAAAATCCAACGGAATAAGCTGGACCAGAAACATAGGGTGGAGGGCTCGGACTAATGGCAGGAGTTGCTGACTGAGCAGGGCCAGACGTGAAAGAATGAGATGTAAGAGAGGAAGGAGCAAAATGTACCTGCTGACTGGTCGGCGGTGGCTCTGGGATCGTTCGGGACTCACCTGCAAACTCTGGCATTTGACTAGTAGCGGGTGTTTCTCCTTCGGCGGGTTCATGTGAAACTGTCCCGATAACACTTTCCGTGCGTTGCCTTTTTGCGGGCGGACACTCACTAACCTCGGCAATCGGATCCTTCTGCTGGGGCATTAGCCTGACCGGTTTAGCGACCCATGTGCATGTAAGCGAGCCCTTTGATATGTTAAAGCATACATTAGTGCCCACATAGGCGGCATGCTCGGAGGCATTGCCTCCCTGCGTTGAAGAGGATGATACCGCCGTTTCTTCCTCCTGCTCCTCGGAGCCCTTTGCTTCGCTTCTGTTAGCACTAGAGATCGGGCTGGGATGACCTTCATCCCACCATCTTTCGAATTCCTGGTCGTCCTTCAATTGATTATAAGGAGCGTTCAACTGTGCTGTTTCCTAGCGGTATCTCCAGAAAGCCTTTATTTTTTCATTGCTCCATTCATCGCCCATTTTCAACTTGTTATACATGCTGCGCTTTATCGGAGGGTTGTCCTTGGCCACGGCCACTGGAAAGTAGAACTTGTGCCATGGTCCCCTGGTATCTGGCATAGGGATTTGTGCTAATTCAACCAAATCTTCATTTTTATCAGTTCGGTTATTACGCCGCTTCTCCCAGTATGGTCGGGGAACATGTGTAACTTTCATATGCAGCTCAGGTAGATCATTGAAAGTGTTGTAATCCCACTTATCATTTACTAGTACTAACCCCAGATGTGCCAGCTTGTCCCCTAGTAGCTCATACGATTATTTTTTAACAAGCGTTATTGACTTGAAACTCTTCGAGCAAGAGAAGAATCCCTTCCTCTTGACACTTTCGCAGGTACAGAATATGAAATCAATGATGCACACCTACTGGAAAACTTCTAGCGTGAGCACTCTATCGGTGATGCAAGTCGGGAGTAGGAAAGGCTTACCAATAAAACCCCTCATTCGAAGGATCGTGAAATCCTTGACCAAGAACCAGTCACAAGCGGGGGTGTAGACTTGCAGAAATCTAGTCTGCTAAGTGTTAAGCCGAATGATATCACCCTCTCCGATCAAATCATTTAGGACCAGGGCTATGAAATAGTCCACAAAGGCATAGTAGTCATATGTTGTGGAAAGGTAGGGTGTCCATGTAGACACCGGCTTTCTTTTGTTCTGCTCGTCAAAAATTGATAGTGGGATAAATCGGGCGAAGAAATCTGGATTTTAATGCAGGAACATGTGGACCAGGTAGGAAAGAAATCTAAATTTCTTCTTCGCCTGATAATTCTCTATTTGTTGTATCATTTCTTCGACCATGAACTGAGCAAAATCATACTAGAAAAGTTCATGCTATTTGCGAAACTGTATTGCAGGGCCCAGCTGAAAAGCCTCGATCTTCTCATCGAAATCTCAGCCGCAAACAAATGCCACCATAGATATGGGGTCTTGGAGGTCATCGCGGAATGAACCACGTGATAATGGGATACTCGGTGCCTTAGCGGACGCAACACCCTTCTTATTAGTCTCTTCTAACAGGAAATGAGAGCCGGTTTTCATCCTTTTCCATATCTTTTCCCCTTTGCTTGGGCAAAAATGCTCAATATTCTCCTTTCTTCTGCTGGGATCAGGAATACATAACATATGCCAGATAGCTTCCGGGCTGATATGAACCCTTAAATTGTGACCTTCAATGCAGTGGGTATCTGGATTATAGCGTTGAACAGCCGCGTCGACCACCTCCGGGCAATAGTGCACCAATGAGACCATGTATTATGGAAGACCGCTAAGCCAGACTCTACTTGCCGTGGCTTGGTCCACCCTTGGCGCTGATAACCTTGCGCAAGCCGCCTCTCTAAGAGATTTAGGGTTCCTGACAAGCTTTGGGTCGTAGATATTAGCCCACTTTTCTCTAACCTTTTTCGGGTTATTCCACTCTTTGGGCCTCTCCAGCTCCTCTGTGTTGGCTCTTTTCACCTTCGTGGGTATACCAGGAGTGGCATATGCTACATCCTCGTATACGTATACCTCGGCCGAAGAACGAATAGCCAAATACAGTTCCTGGCTAATCTCCTCTTGCATTGGCTGAGCTGAAGATTCTGAAATTTTTCCTTCGCGGCAGAACTTGTAAGCTCCCTGGCCTTTGAATACGCTTGCACTGGATATACAGACAGAAAACACTTCGCGCCTTTCTTAGCTTTTGTAAAAAAACTTAGAAATATTAAGCGTTTTCATGCAATAATAGCAACTTTCCTCAAGGTGGTAGGTGAGCGCAAGCCCCTTGCATTTAATTCGGCATGTACCGTTAACTCCACAACTCGTGCAAGATGAGCTGATTGCTTTTTCGAGGTGGCCAGATTTTATTATTACTTTCAAGAGATCATGTGAGACGCCCTGATATCCTTGGAAATTGAGCTTGCAACTGGCCTTCTCACATTGTACTAGCATGTACCAGTAATTAATATCCCAGCCGGAATGATTACGCCAAGCAAACGATCACCGCCTGAAAAAGATACGAATATCACCTCGGGTTCTGGGATGTGCTTGAGATTTGACACCATAGCATACGGCCATATGTCCCTTCACCAACAAGTGCCACCTTTTTAAAGCTCAATTAATTAACTTGATTTAATTAAGCATGCCTTGAGCCATGCTATCATGCATGTACTAGCCCAAAATGTGAACAAACGCAGACTCGGCCTTCGAGATTGTGGCCAATATACATCACGTTGCTTACAGGCAGATTGACATACGTCTTGTCAATTTTCTATAAATAGGCCAGTAGATAGTGAACAAACACACTTAGCGTTTAAGAAGTGATAGGCCAGTAGAAGACTGCTAAGCAAGTCTTTTCATAGGTTAGGTGGTGAGCAGATTTTGGCATTACTTAGCAGACTTAGGAATAGTGTTAGGAGAGATGGATACCCTTATTCGCCTAACCTCGTTCAAATCACATATGGCATTTGTAGGTGAGATCTCCATTAGAAGGCTCAAAAGAATGATGAAGAACAAGCACTCGCTGGTTCTAGTAGCCATTAAGTGGGTTCTAGGCAAGGACTGTGTTGAATATGAAGATAAGTATCGGGTGAACACCGACGTGTGCTCGCACTTTGTAGCATCCATGCTGGACATTTGTGTCCCCCGGCCACTTATCTTGAAGCTGGTCAAAGAAATCTTCCCAAAGAAGTACCTGAATGGGCTCGCCAAGGTTGTTACACATGCTGCGTACAGGATAGGCCTGCCAATAGCCAACGACCTGCATCGCTTTATCGAAGAAGAAGCTATTGTCGTTTGGCTGCCATTCCTGAGCGGATTCCTCCTGCAGACCCGTGGCCAGCACCAGCAAAGGGTTACCCAAGCCCTTCACTTCCTGTTCAGGAGCTACAACGTGATACCCTTCTACGATATAGAATGGTACACTGACTTCAGGGACCTAGTGTATCCACCACTGACGACGGCCGCGTTGAATGATGCTGCCAGTGTCGCCGAAGAGCCCATGGACGAGGAAGAAGCGGACGCTACCTTAAATGCGTCGGTTGCTGCCAGCCATTCCTGCGGATAGATGACCCCCTTACCTTGCTGCCTGTTAATGTAACTCACCTGCTCCATATAAGCCTGATAAAAGGCCATCATATATATATACTCTAATACTTGTACATTTTGAAAATTGACATTCATGCCATTTTGTAACCCAGGAACATGTATATAAATATATACGTCTCTTTTTAAGTGAAATCTATGCTCCTGTTTGCTTTTGTGTGCAATTTTCTGGGTTTGCAAATCTTGTATGTTTTTTCTCCGTTTATGAGCATACTTTTGTGTTTAAGAAACTCTGGTGTTTTACCCACTAATGATGATGAGCGAATGCGTAGCAAGTCAGTTGATTTTAGCAAAAGGATAGGCCAAAAATAGGAAAGGAAAATAAAAATGTTATTTACAACTGTATAGGGTAGGGCTTGATGCTTAATGGAACAATTTAAGGTGAATCCCATTAACCGGGATTCCTAGAGGCTCTTGTTCCATATTTTTCAGCTCTAAAGCATTGTGTTGCATGCAACTTAATGATTTTGAAGGGTCCCTCCCATAGGCTATCAAACTTTACTGCGTCGACCTCGGGTTTCCTTGCAGCCCTCACACATATTTTAGCGCACTAAGTCTCCACTTTTTAGGCCTTGGTCGGAAGCCTTTTGTCAAACCACCGCTTGACCAATTGCTGATCTACGTTTTAGAAAGAATTTTCCCTTTTTCTTGTACTCAATAGTTTGGCAAGTCGAACTCCATGGCATCATTTTGTTCTATCTCAAGAGATTTCAACAATCAGACGGATCTCCATAGAGATAGGTAATGCCTCTTCCCATATATACTAGCTCATAGGGCAAAGTCTTGAGGACTGTCAGGAGTTGGCGCTGCTGGCCCAGAGTGCTTTTCGTGAGATTTTATGCCATTCCTCCCTCCTCGTGTTCTCGGAAATAACCTTTTTGAGGGAGCTCCGACCAGACTTTTGTTTGTCTAATTGCCAGGCCATTTCACCGTGGATAATAGTTTGATGATGTTTTAAGGAATATGCCATTTTAATGCAAAGTGACATACCTTTGTGCCTACAAATGCTCTGTAGCATTGTCTCAAATGATTGTTCCTCGAGGGGTCAACCTTGTCACCGTGAGCCTCGAGGAAGTCTACAATCTCGCCTGGCCGGGCCTAAGGGGAACAAAATTTCCACCACCTTGCGGTGAAGTAGTCTATAGCTGTTAAAATCCATTTATGTCCGTGAGCTAGGAAATTGGGTTGATCATTCCATAAAGTCCAGGCCCCATTACGCAAATGGTTCATCCGTCACGATAGGCTTGAGGGGCATCGTTGAATTCTTCCTTCTGTTGGAGAAGAACTGACACTTTTTACAAGTCTTTACCAGAGAGTAGGAATCATTGAAAAGTGTAGGCTAGTAATATCCAGCCCGTAGGACCTTGATGGCGGTAGTTTTAGCGGAGAAATTTCCACCTTCGTCGCTATTGTGAAATGCGTCGAGGATCCTCTGTGCCTCCCCTGAAGTAACGCATCGTAGGAGCACACCATTAAAATTCCTTTTGAAAAGAACTCCTTCTATCAGCATGTATCCGCAATTCTGAAGGTGGTAATACCTTCTTTTTTGGGATGAGAGGCCCTGGATACCTTCCGCTTGCATGAAGTTCATTCTATCTTTCAGCCAATCATCCTCCGATCCTGATCCATTTATCAGGACAAGCTCTGGTTGTTCCTCTTTAGCAGGCATCTCCTCGTCCTATGCCATATACTCACACAGTCCTCTGCCTTTAATAGTCTTGGTAGGCCTGACCTCGATGTCATACTCCAGGATCTTGGTGATCCAATTAGCCCTTTTTTCTGTGATCTCTCCCTCCATGATGTATTCCCACACACTAGAATGTGCGACATATACCAGAACTTTGTTACAGGAAATTAGATGGCGAAACTTTTTAAGTCCCTTTACCATGCCATGAAGCCCTGCCTTTCAAACGGCTATAATTACCATATTCCTTTAAGGTTCTCGAATAGAACGCAAATGGATGCTCTCCCTTTCCTTCTCTATCCTTTTGAGTCAGAATAGTAGCGATACTGGACTTGCTACTGAAGGCATACATTATAAAATCTTTGTATTGATCGGGATTAATTAACACCGGGGTTGCGGAGATCGCTTCCTTGACCTTTTCAAATTCCTCCCGAGCCTCTGTTGTCCACTCTTGAAAATTTAACTTTTCAACATTAGGGTGGATCGGCCTAATTATTCCCGCAAAATTAGAAATAAATTTACTGACGAAATTTACTTTGCCCAGAAACGAAATTTACTTTGCCCAGAAAAGACTGGACACCTTTCTTATTTACCGGGAGAGGAAGCTCCTTTATAGCCCTTACTCGTTCGGGGTCAATCGAAATACCTTCCTTCGACACAACATGTCCTAACAGCTTACCCTGAGGTACTCCGAATACACATTTCCTTGGATTTAAGGAAATCCCGAACTCCTGGCACTTTTGAAAAACCAACTCTAAATGATCGAAATGATCATCTTTAGATTTAGAGAACACAGTAAGGTCATCCAAATAGATTAGGATAAACTTATTGATTAGTTCGCTAAATGCGACGTCCATAGCTCTCTGGAAAGTTGCCCCTGCATTAGATAAACCAAAAGGCATTTTAGCATATGCAAATGTTCCCCACTTGGTGGTGAACGTAGTCTTGTGTTGATCTTCTTCTTTTACTCGAATCTGGTTATAGCCAGATAAGCCATCCAGCAGAGAGAACATTTCCGATCCTGTGACAGTTTGGAGGATCGACTCCATAGAAGGCAATGGATAGTGGTCTTTCAGAGATGCTCTGTTTAGGTCTCAGAAATCCATGCATAAGTGGATATCACCATTCTTCTTTCAGACTGGTACCAGATTTGATACCCAAGTACTATGTTTAATTGGGAAGACAATACGTGACTCAATGAGCTTGGTTAGCTCTTGTGCCATCAAGGCTTCAATTTTAGGGTTGACCGGCCGCTGTTTCTGTCGGACTGGTTTCGCACCTTCTATTAGCTCAATAGTATGTTGAATGATGCCTGGATCATAACCTTCCAGATCATCGTAGGACCAGGCCACTACTCTATATTTCCCACAGAAACTGATAAGCCTTTCTCTATCTTGCTGTGAGACATCTTTTCTGACCCGAAGGTTCCTGTCATCGGAAACCTTTTCATAATCACCTTTTTCCGCCACGAATTTCCGCTTATCATTTCGGGCGTCACTACAATCAAATTTTTTTTCGAGAGTAACCAATCCTTTCGGAAGCTTATTTGACTTTAGCTGCATAATTTGTCCTTCGTAGGCCTCGGCGATCTTTGGTTGGAGTTGATCAGCAAATTCCCCTGAGTGTTGAATAAACGAGGCGATGTGTTCATCGCTCTCAAAGACTTGCCAACTTTGGTCATTGTCGGGTATTGCTGGTCTAACAAGCACTCGTACTGAATATTTGTTCCAAAGCAAGTCGGAGACAGGATCAAACTGAGCACCGATTACCGCCATGCGATCTGCATCGCCATTCTGCGCTCGGGGAATGGTCAGGATGTTGAAAGCTTCAAAACTTTCTACAAGGTCCCAGATTCGATGCCGATATGATCTCATGCGGATATTCTTTCCTGCTGAGATTCCTCAGACCTGATTAACTACCAGTTCTGAATCTCTGAACATAATCAATTGCTTGATACCCATTCGTTCCACTAGGCTTAGGCCTTGGACTAACCCCTCATATTCAGCCTCGTTATTTGAACAGGTGAATTGGAATCAGAAAGACCTCAACAACTTTTCATTCTGTGGGGATATTAGACATACCCCTGCTCCAGCTCCAACTTTGCTCCTTGCTCCATCAAAATACAATGTCCATAACTCACTTGCTTGGTCATCGTCGGGTTCTTTGACGACCTTTGGAAGAACTTGGTCTTCATCATAAATCACATATGTGCCCAATCCGGTAGCATGATAATTTCCGAAATGATCATTATTTATATGTTCACTCAACAGAGCATCTTCCTTATCACTTCGGTCTCCGCTCACCTTCTCCTCCTCTAGCAGTTCGACATTGTACATGTCCTGCTTGGTGATGGAGGTATGTGCGGCTTCAAAGTTAATCAGGGCCTCATTCGCCACATGTTCAGAATGCAGAACCTCCGATTCTATCTTCATCTTCGCGCCATGTTTGGTCCTAAGTATTAGATGTGACCAATCTAAAGACAAATAGCCGCCCACCTTCAAAGTAAACTCTCGAGATAGACAAAGACCAAACATTGGTGGAACATCTATGATCAGTGTATCTTGCGGGACCGTGATACTTGGGCAGGAAAATAGAGTTAGCGGAAGTGCTTTGATGACACCCACAGTATCAACCTTATTTCCATCTAGCTGCATCACCCCTTTCTTCATAGGTTCGTAGCTGAGTCCCAAGGCTTCAGCTATCAGTTTTGGCATAACCGTTGTACTAGCGCCAGAATCAATCATAGCGTTGTGTAATAGTTTCTCCCCTATAATGAGGGTCAAGAAGAAGGGTTGAGGTTTTGGCCTACCTCCGCCATGCGTATGGGATACCTTCACTTTGCTTGCGAGAACCTTAGCCGGTGACATTTGATAAACCGCCTTGGTACTGGCCAAAGGCTCGGTTAGTGCTGGGTCCATCTGTTGCTGAAGCGCCTTTTGGAGTATAGTTTTCTATTCTAGGATAGCTAGAATGTCCCATAAAGACACATTAGCGGATGATTTCTTCAACTGCTCCACCACATTAAAAGGCGAGGAGCTCAGAGGTTTCTGCTCCTTTGCTCTTGTTATAATAATTTCCTTCCACGGTTGAGAAGACAAAGAGACGGTCGGAGCGCCAGGAATTTGATCTGAAACGTCTTTGCATTGCGGGTTGTCCGAAAGTGAAATAACGGGCTCACCGGTGAATCTCCTCTTGGAGCGTGTGTTATAGTCAGACTGTACCCGTGGCGTTTCAGCTGTGGACGTGTCATTTGCAAACACCATTTCCTCGTCTTCCATCCATGAGAAGAGCGCATGATCAGGAACAATATTGGACTCTTGCTCTAAGGACATTCCCTGTATTTGCACGGTAAGGACTACATTCTCCATTGCCGAGGCATATATGTACTCTTCGTTCTCTGTCGCAATACCTTGACTATGTTGCTCTGTTACCCTTTGTTGTAAGCTGCCACGAGGACAATTTCGGGGCATATGCGCATCGTTGCAAGGGAAGCACCATGGATTGATGTCATCAATAAGATTGTTTTGTCCCGCAGTTAATTCTCTACTAGAGCTTGGCGACGCACCTGCCAGCGGTGTAGGCACTAGAACCATTTAGTTTGTAGCCGCCGCTGGTGAATTAGTGCGAGGCACATTCTGATATTGATTTTGCTGATAGGTAGGCCGCCCACCTTGATAGTTCTAATATGCAGGCCATAGAGGCATTGCTTGGTTCCGCTTGAGAGTTGTTATATCGTTCGCCATAGTTCGCAACATCTCCTTGAGGTCGCCCATCTCATTCTTGGGAGCACCCGATGTAGAGGCCAAGTTTTCAGGAGCGGCTGCATATGAGTACGCTAACTGGGGAGTCGCTGGCGCACTGGTCGACGCAACCTCTTGTGCTACGTTTGATATCTCAGGAAATATCGGCACAACAGGTCGAGGAGGCAATTTCCCGCAGTCTATCAAGTGATTCTCTGCTTTGATAGCGGTGGCATATGCATCTGGTAAAGTGGCTCCTCCCAAAGACTTGATCATCATAGAAATGTCGGGATTGATGGACTTCAGATAAAACATGAACGTCAATTCTGGAGTCAGGCGGATAGTTACAGGAATCCTTCGCCAACTTGAGTGAAATCGGGCATTGAAGTCTATCAGAGCCTCCTGGGGTGCTCATTTGATGACGGATAACTGATAATATAGCGAAGAACGATCTCCGTCATTTGAAAACCTTTCATAGAATGGATCTCCGAGGTCATCCCAAGTGCGAATGGTATTAGGAGTCAGTGTTCGGTACCAATCCAGAGCTTTGCCTTTGAAGGACGCAACAAGGAGCCTAAGGGCTACATTCTGCGCTGTGATACCGTGTACCAGACATACATCCGCTACATCCTACAAATGCTCTGCTGGCATTTTTATGTTATCTCCGGCGAATTTGGGAAGAGCTTTCAGGGCCGAAACTGGAATAGCGCCCCAAACAGCAGGTGCTACCGAAGCTACCAGGGGGCTTCCAGCATTCCATGCTACATAGTTTCTGTTAGCAGCCGGCAACATGGTGAGAGGAAAGGGTGGTGGGAATGGAATGGTTACTAATTGATTTGCAGCCTGGACTGTCCCTAATGGAGGCACTAGTAAACTTGGGTTATTTGTAGTTTGGGATTTAGTTACAGGCCGATGGCTCATACACTCCTTTAGAAGACAATTTCATTAGTTTGAGTCCCACCGAGCCTGCCAGAAAAAAGGACAAACTGTTGACACCAAAATTTGATGAGATAACAGTGCCTTATGGGAAACTCAGTTCAAGGGGGACCCTTTTGCGCCAAACTGAGTGACCTCCGGATTTTAAAGAAGCTGGCTTCTTCTATAATGGTTTTTTGGAAAGGGAAAAGGAAGCAAATATAATGAAACAAATATTAATCTAAGGCGATGCGCCAAAGCTTACTGATAGGCACGATAAATCATAGACTTAAGGGCCTAAATGTTATTGTTATGTTCCAAAACATCAGAAACTTAAAGCTATAGCATAAACAATTCATTTAATTGACATAAAATAGTATCACATACATTCTTACTGCTAAGAAGAGTCATTAAGACATGATTTAGATAAACAAGTTTGCATTCAATGTATAGAAGTCTCCTCAAATGAAATGCTTAAGACAATAAGAAGCACAGTTTACAGTTTAATCAAAACATAAAAAATAGAAAGGCTGAACAATAGGCACAGTCTGAAAGTTTCTTGCAAATAAACATGCAAAAGAGGCCTGGTGTCTCTTGCTAAAACCATTATTCTTTCAAAAATCTTGGACCCTTAATCCTCGACAGAGAGAGTATATATAGCCGGAGAGAAAAATCCCACCGCTTTGGAGAGCCATAAAAGAAAGATCCCACAATCTCCCGTAATGATGCCTGAATAAGAATATTCCCAATGCCGTTATAAGAGCAACCAGTCAGAACACAACATCCAGTCGATCGGTTGCAGGTGTGCCCTTTGTAATGATGGCAGCGGTCCCATCCAAGCTTGGAAGCAACAAGTGCCGCCCACCGATTCAGAGAACCATGACGAGCAGCACCCGATAACACTATCTCGCTTAGCCAGCCCATAGCTTGCTTTGATAATCAGTGTAAGGCACGTGGCAACAAATTGTGGCCCGAATGAGAACTCCTCCTAATGCTGCCGAGAGCTTGCGGAGAAGTGACACGTGTTCAAGGGACTGAGGTCGCTTTGAAAATGGAGGGAAGGCCGTATGATCCGGGTGGCGAAAGACGCGTGGCCGCGTTTTGCAACCCGCGGTGTTCTCATCCCTGCTGCTGTTAAAAGGCTGCGAACCGTTGACACGTGGCTGAAGGTAGGTCCCGCCAGGAAATAAAGAAGGCCTATAGAAATATTTCGCAGCCCGCAGCTGCATATTCTATCCCTGTAAGGAAAGTTTGCGATACGCCGCCACATACAAAGATGTGGGCCCCTCTCAGAATCTTAGGAGTGCTGGCCCTTTATGGAAGGCTTAGCAACCCGAAGAGAACACAAAGCAACAGAAAATAAAAAACCCCGTAGGCGAGACAAGTGGGCGCCCAGCGCAGCATTTCAGGAGCCAAAAGGGGAGCCGCCAGCCGAAGTTGCGAAGTGAGAAATGCGCAAAGGGAAATATCAAAACCTGCCGGGAAGCCGAATAAACTCGGATACGCACAGGCCAACGCACAGATATGTTCAAAAGGAACCCGAAGGGAGCTGCTTGAATCATTATTTCAACAGTTTGGAAAAATTCCTTTTGTTAAGTATTTCACTTGAGGTATTTGGAAGCAAATGTTATATCAGACGAGATGAAGAAATTTTTGGAAAGTTTGATGCTAGAAGTGACGAAGGTATTTTTCTTGGATATTCTACTAAAATCAAAGCATACAAATGTTTTTATAAAAAAATAGGAAAGATTTTAGAAATCACAAATGTCAAGATGATGAAGCAATAAAGAATTCAATTGATGTTGATGGATATGTATCTGATGAACCTGATTGCACAAGGATTGAAGAAGTTGTGGAAGAATAGAAGAAGGATGAGCAAGAGAAGCAGAATGAAGAAGTAGAAGAAGAAGCTCCAGTGTTGTCCCCGAAGACACCTAAGTATGTGCAAAAAAATCATTCAAAAAGTCATATCATTGGAGACAAGACAAAAGGAGTAATGAAAAGAAGCAAAGCTACTACTGGTGAGATACATTTTTGTTTACTTTCTGAGATTGAATTGAAGACTATAAGTGAAGCATGTAAAGACAAACATTGGATGGAAGCTATGAAAGAGGAACTTATGCAAATTGAGAATAGTCAAACTTGGGAATAGGTCCCTAGACCAAAAGATAAAAACATTATTGGATCAAAATGGGTATTTAGAAATAAGTTGAATTAGAATGGAGAAGTGGTCATAAATAAAGCAAGGCTTGTGTGTAAGGTCTACTCACAAGTAGAAGGCATATATTTTTAGGATATTTTTGCTCCATTGGCAAGAATGGAAGCTATCAAGATGTTCTTAGCGTTTGTTGCTCATAAAGATTTCAAGGTCTATTAGATTGATGTTAAGTTTGCATTTTTGAATGGTGAGCTAGAAGAAGAGATCTACATGGAACAACTAAAAGGATTTCACTTGTTAGATCAACTAGATATGGTCTGCAGATTGAAGAAAGATTTATATGGATTGAAGCAAGCTCCTAGAGCTTGGTATGTAAGATTACATAGGTACTTGGTTCAACAAGGTTTCAACAAAGGTATGCACTCCTATGGTGACTGGTTGCAAATCAGGTAAAGATGATGATTCACCTAAGGTTGATTAGAGCAAATATAGATCTATGATTGGTGGACTCTTGTATTTGACTGCTACTAGATTGGATTATGCATGTTTTTTGTCTTGTGGATAGATTTTAAGAAGATCCTAGAAGGAAACACATGTTCCTATTGTTAAAAGAATATTCAAATATTTGAATGACACTTTGGATTATGGCTTATGGTATCATAGGGATACTAACTTCACACAAAGTGCTTATACAAATGTAGATTGGGTTGGTTGTGTAGATGACAAGAAATGTACAAGTGGTGGTGCATTATTTCTTGGTTGTAGATTGATGGCTTGGTTGAGTAAAAAGCAAGATTTAGTTTCATTATCTACTATTGAAGCTAAGTATATTGTTGTTGCATCTTGTTGTACACAAGTTTTGTGGATGAAATAGACATTGAAAGATATTAGAGTAATGTATGATGATCCTATTTCTATCTCCAATGATAATACAAGTTCAATTAACATTTTAAAAAATTTAGTGATGCACTTGAGGAAAAATAATGTATGTATGTGCAGGATCATGATGGATCAAAAAATGGTGATATGATGGGTATGTGGCTGACGACTTTTTTTTTACCCAAAATTGATAAAATGAAAAGGGCTTTTAAAGGAGATTCTCAGCTTTCTACCAATATAAATTATGCTTTACTTTGAATTTAATAATTAATTATTATTTATTTTCTATTTGAATTACGACTAAAGCCCTGATTGATAGGCTAATTAAAAAACAAATATAGCTTTCAAATGGTATTATATTTTTTAAATCTGAAACATGCGTCACATTCTATGCTTCATATACTATAGGATTAAAAAAAAAAGAATTTCATGAAGTTTTGACCAAGTTAAGGTGGCTAGACATACAAGTTTTTTATATTTTTTAAAAGTTGTGATAAAAAAATCATAATTAATTATTTACTTGGAAAAAAATTACAAAATAATATGCATCACATCAAGATATGAATCCTCTACTTATATCTAAAATATTATAAAAAAATATTATCATTTTATTATGGTTAGGGTGGTGAGACAAACACCTACTTCTTATTTTTTCCCTAAAATTTAAGTACTACTGCATTGAAATTTCAAATTTTCACCAAATAGATTTTTTTTTCTTTAAACAAATCTAGTAGTTTAGAAAATACATTCAACTTTCTACAGATTCTATTCTTACATATTTTTGAAATAATATAGATAACTTATTCAAATTTTTATGTCAAGTTTCCCAACTCTGATTTTTCTGAATTTTTTGCCACTTAAGGGCCTATTTTTTCCATGATGATCCTGCACATACCCTTACATTGGTTTGGTTGACCTTGTGTTGAACAATACTTTTGAATTTGATAAAGTGTGTTGGGATCTATTTCAGTCCTCATCAAGCATGTGTTTGGATCGCCCTCATACTAATTCCACTCTAGGATGTTTTGGCATTGACCTAATTTGAATTTAATGATGGATGGACGACTTTGGATATGTTTGAAAGTTGAAGATGGTATAAATACATGGTGAGTTAGTGGTGAAAGATGTACAAAGAGGTAAGTGCAAAGAAATAGAGCAGATAGATGCAAAATAGATGTGAAATAGTGTGTATATGTGATGTGAGTGTGGTAGATGAATGTGAATTTTGAATGTTGAGTTTTTTGATGGAGTGAGTTGAAGGTGTACTCTATCATTCATGCATTTTTGCAACTGGTTGAGTGAATTGTGGTGGAAAAATCTATTGCATTGAGATTATCTTCTCTATGTAACATATCTCTTCTATCTTCTTTGTATCTCTGTGGTAGTGATCCCTTTGGGTGGTTAAACCTTGTTGGATAGTGAGTCTTGATCTAGATAGTTAGTCCCTTTTTAGCAGTAATCCTTTGTAATTAGTTTTGATATTCTTTATATTGTGATCTAATCCTCACCGTGGTTTTTCCCTTATTGGGTTTTCTACATAAATCTAGTGTTACTGTGTAAATATATGATGCTTTTTAGTTTCTGCACTTGCACTTAATGTTTAATCATTTTAGCAGAGTAAAGGATTTGTGATTGATATAAGTTCTGGTGAATGTTTTAAAGGTTAAATTTGTTTCAACTGATTCAACCCCCCTCTCAGTTCTCTTGTTCAACAACATTATATATAACCTCTTAGCTTGTTATAAGATAAGTCTATTTGCTCCAAATTTTTTCATCTCCCTAAATTGGGAGGTATTTTCCCCAATAGTAAATTGAAATAAAAATCAAGATGTCTTTCTTGTGGGATATCATCAATATTATATAGAAATTTCCCTATAAGAATATTTTCAATTAATGAGGTTCTTTCCTAACCCAAAATTTTTCAAAATAATTCCATAAATTATTTTCCCCAAATACAATCTTTCAAGATGTGGAAGCTAACCAAGTTGGGATGGAATAGTTTTGTTGATAGGATTGTCATACAAGCTTATGTATACCACTCAATTTGTTACTATCTAAATTAAGAAGTTGAACTTGAGTACAATTAGAGAGAGCTTGGGTTTCTCCAATGAGTTAGTTTTCCCTTAAATTCAATGTTTGTAACTAAATGATAGGTTTTCCAAACCTAGAATGGAATCACTCATGTCAAGCTATTTTATCTTTAAAGATAAAGTTTTCTAAGTTGAGAAAGCATATACAATTCAATAGAAATAGTACCCTGGAGTACATGTTTTCTTCCAATTGTAGGTCTATTAAAGATGATGGGTTTCCTAGGGAGGGTAGGATTGTCCCTATGAGGTTATTTCCAAAAAGATAAAGTATTGTGAATTGATTTTAAAGCATACCCAATTTAATAGGAATACTACCATGGAGTATGTTTCCTAAAGCTAATGTATTGTGAGTTGAATAAGCATACCCAATTCAATATAAATACTACCATGGAGTTTGTTTTCTCCCAAATCCAAGTTAGTTAAAGAGGATAGGATTCCTAGGGAGGGTGGGATTGTGTATTTGGGTTGTTTCCATAAAGAAAAAAGTATTTTGTGCTGAGCAAGAATACTCGGTTCAATCGAAATACTATCATGGAGTTTTTTTCCTTCCAAATTCAAATCAGTTAAAGAGGATAGGTTTCCTAGTGAAGGCGAGATTGTGCATGTCAATTGAATTGCTCCTAAGTAAAGAATCTCTAATTTTGAAAGAAGGCCAAGCTAGGAAGGAATAGTGTTGCTCAAAAGGTTATATAATAGTATGAGAACTTGCAAAGAATGACAAGATGATAGAGTGGTGGGAATGGAGCCTTCCAATTGATTTTTGGATAATGTAAGTGTTCTAAGGTGAGACAACCTCCCTAGTTGAGGATGAATTTGGTTGTGGAAGTTGTTATACCTAAGATAAAGTACTCTAAGAAAAGAGCGATTGAAAGGGAAATGAGATATTGGTTTCAGTAGAGACATACCAATAAGATTCAAATAAAGCATGTGTTAATGGTGAGAAGAGAAGACAATCCTAGTCCAAATGTAAAAGGAGTGAGGAGGAGACCAATGAAACAATGAATTGTATGGGTTGAGGGAGAGGGAATGCTTAAAATCTAGAAAATATTCTTGTTTAGAAGAGGAATGGGAAGAAGGAACTATAGAGAGAAACAAGAGTATGAGGGGAGAAACTAACAAAGCCATCTTCATCTATATTGAACTTAGAAACAAGTAAATCTATCCAACTCTTTGTGTTCTCTTCAAGATCTTCGATACCCGATTGTTATAGAGTTGTGCAATGGTCAAACGTCTCTTTTTTTTTGGCCACTTATGGGACAAAGAAGAAAAAGAGAGGAAAATAAAAGGGACTTCGATTTACTAAAGATAAAAACATCTTCATATTCATCTTTCTAGAGTTCCATTAAACTCTCATTGTGATAGGAATAGCATGTTAAGGGGAAATAATATATAATCAAGATCTAAACAAGCTCTGCAAAATTAAAGCTCTTTAATCCATCCATTATGTTAAATCATTTAATTACAATGATTGTTTATATTTTAAACATAGAAATAATAAGTAAAAGTGCAAAATTTTCCCAAGATGTTTAGATAATATGAAAATTAAATTTAAGTATATTAATTTAATATAAAGGTTGTCTATCTTAAATTCATTTATTTATATAATTTGAATGGTTTTTCATTGAACAACAATGTTTGTATATAGCCTAAGACAATATGCACTACTAGTGTAGCTATGGATCACATTCATTGTTTCATTTTAAGAAAATAATTTTACTTAAAAAATGGTGTTGGATAAATTTTGATGGATTGTATTGGTAATTTAAGTATATAAATATATCAAGTATAAGCTCAATAAAACATGACACTAGAAAGAAATTAGAAAAGTGGTAGTAGACACAAAGTATTAGTATCCCTTTCTACTATTGCACTTACTTTCTCTTTCATCCTACTTAGCTATGGCCATGTGTCATCACCAAACTTGAATAGAAAATTAAAGCTTATGCTCATGTAGAGTAAATCTCAAATATAAAAACATGTAAAGTGGTAATTTGAAACAAAAAAAGGTTATGACTATATTATTAATTACATCATTGGTTTCCTCTTCCAACAAAAAATTATTTTAACCACTATTCCTTTTATACAATTTTTATAACCATTTCTTTTGATAGACTACCTATACGCAAAAAAAAGGAAGGTACAATTTATATCTAATGATTTAGATAAACACATTTTATAAATAGAGGACCTTCTAAGGCTACGATGAATATGAATTCAATTAATTTTATGTAAAATCATCAAGGCTATATGTTTAAGATAGGTTGATAGACAAATACATTATTATATGTGCTACCACAATCTTAGAGATAATATTTGAAAAATATTACAACATTGATAATCCTTTGTAAACAAGAATGAAGATAATGTTGAGATAAAAAAAAAACTCTTAATCCTTTTATTTGGATTTTCTTTCTATTTCTCAACATATATAAATCAATAATTAAGTTTGTCATATAAATGGCTAAAAATGCAAACCATCATTGAGTCTCTAGAGTTTGGCTAAACAATATATATTTCCTCTTAGCTTGTCATGAGATAAGTGCACATGCTGCAAATTTTGGCATCTCCTTCAATTGAGAGGTATTTTCCTTAATAGCACAGTTTGGTCATGAGAAAGACGTCTTAGTTGTCAACGATCATCAAAACTATCAAGAAATTGCCTTGAAAGAATGTCTACACTTGGTGAGACATTTTATCTAACCAAAAATTTATGGAACAACTCCATATAAACTATTTCTTCCAAAATACAAATAGAGAAGGAGCTTGGGATTTCTCCAATGAGTTTTTTTTCCCTTAAATTCATTTTTTTGTAACCAAATGATAGCTTACCAAAGCTAAAATGGAATCAGTCCTGTCAATCTATTCTTTTGAAGACGAAGTTGTTTGAGTTGAGTAAGCATGCCTAATTCAATAGGAATACTACCATGGAGCTTGTTTTCATTCAAATCCAATTCAGTTAAAGAGAATAGGTTTCCTATGGAGGGTGGGATTGTTCCTATCAGGTTGATTCGTGAAAGATAAAGTTTTTTGAGTTGAGTAAGCATACCCAATTCAATTGGAATATTACCATGAAGTTTGTTGTCTCCCAACTCCAAGTCGATTAAAGAGGATAGGTTTCCTAGGGAGGGTGGGATTGTGCCTATGAGGTTGTTTTGCCAAAGACGAAGTATTTTGAGTTGAGTAAGCATACCCAATTCAATAGGAATACTACCATGGAGTTCATTTTGATAGAGATAAAGTTCTTTGAGTTGAGTAAGCATACCCAATTCAATAGGAATACTACCATGGAGTCTATTGTCTCCCAACGCCAAGTTAGTTAAAGAGGATAGGTTTCCTAGGGAGGGTGGGATTGTGCCTGTGAGGTTGTTTTCCCAAAGAGAAAGTATTTTGAGTTGAGTAAGCATACCCAATTCAATAGGAATACTACCATGGAGTCCATTTTGATAGAGATAAAGTTATTTGAGTTGAGTAAGCATACCCAATTCAATAGGAATACTACCATGGAGTCTATTGTCTCCCAACGCCAAGTTAGTTAAAGAGGATAGGTTTCCTAGGGAGGGTGGGATTGTGCCTGTGAGGTTGTTTCACCAAAGATGGAGTATTTTGAGTTGAGTAAGCATACCCAATTCAATAGGAATATTGCTATAGAGTCTATTATCATTCAAATACAATTCAGTTAAAGAGGATAGGTTTCCTAGGGAGGGTGGGATTGTGCCTATGAGGTTGTTTTGCCAAAGATGGAGTATTTTGAGTTGAGTAAGCATACCCAATTCAATAGGAATATTGCTATAGAGTCTATTATCATTCAAATACACCTTATTGAGGTTGTATTGGAATATTTTCACTTGCCAAGTACACCTTTCCACCATTGTATTCTTCATACTTCGTGAACTAGTCTCTATGAGATGTCATGTGGAAAGATGCTCTAGAATCAATCAGCCAGACATCATCTGATGCCCGTGTAGCCAAAGTTGCAATGAAGGCGTCTGCATCACTCTGAGAAGAATCATTGCTAGAAGAGTTCTTCTTCTTTTTCTCCTCCTTGCAATCCTTTCGGACATGACCAGGTTGCCCACAATTCCAACACTTCACCTTGGACTTCTTGCTAGGAGACTTTGATCTCCCTTCTGATTTCGATATGGATTTCTTGTCCTTCTTCTTGCCTTTCTCCTTTGATCTACCTCTGATAGCCAGAGCCTCCTTTGCCATCTCAGAATATTTTCTTCTCATTTCTTCTGATAATAGAGAAGCAACAACATCTTCCATCTTGAATGTGGATGTTGTACTCCCAAGAGCTATCACTAAATGATCCCAAGAATTAGACAGGGAACATAACAACAACATGCAACAATCTTCATCTTCAATCTTCACACCAACATATGCTGATTGAGCAAACAACATGTTGAACGTGTTCAAATGTTGAACGTGTTATTACACTTTTGTTTCAATTTGCAGAGTTTTTGTTACATGCATTTCATTAGATCTAGCTTAGTTTAGATTCATTTCAATTGTGGAAAGAATTAGATTACTATACTTTTCATTTTCAGCATTAGTTCATAGTTCAATTAGATCATATTACATTTGGCATTCATTAGAAAACTAAACCAAAAAAACCTACAAACCGATGAACCACTTGGAGAAAGCATAGTTATTTGACCATTTCAAATATCTTTTCCCAAGTTAACCTAACCCTCAAGACTTTTAGTAGTGATGACTTTGACATGTTAGATGAATCCCTTGAGGATTTCATCTCACAAGGGTCATCTACTAAGGCTTGTTACAACAAATCAAAACAAAGAAACATTAATGTAATTCAACCTCAACATATCCGTTACCCACCTTCACACACACCTCAAACTTAAAAAACAAACCCATTTTCACCCTTGAACCACCTAAGAACAATGTTTCACAACAATCAAGTTATAATACCATTTCTCATGCATATAACACTAGAAACAATCCACAACCAAAACAACTCACTCCAACATCCTTACCTTTACCTAACACTGTCTTGCCTAACGCTCCTTGTTTTCCTTTGACTAGTGGGAAGGAGTATGATTTTGTTAAAAAACTTAAGAATAATCTAACAAATGTATCCCTATGGGACCTAACTCAAAATTCACCTAATTATCATACAATGCATCAAACCACCTTGCAACAATTAGTGGTTCCTTCTAGTGAAAATGAAAAAGATGTGGCAGCTCTAATTCAAGGAATGAATGCATTTTTAATGTTGACATTACTTTTCGTCAACATGAGTTACCCCCTTTTAAAATGAGAAACAAAAATGATGCATTTATGATAATAACTATCTACGATGGATGGGGAATGAAAATAAATCTTTTTGATAATGGATTTTCCCTTAATGTATGTAGTGTGAACCTATTGGATAAAATTGGCATGGATAAATCAATAATTGAACCTAATTCCTTATCAATTCAAGGATTCGATAATGTAGGAAAGGAACAACTTGGTGTGATTACTTTGCCTATCACAGTTGGAAGGGCTACCTTACAAACTCCTATTCATGTTATGCCTCATGACCTTTCATACAATATTATTTTATGAAGACCTTGGATTCATGAGATGCATGTGGTTCCTTCTGTAAGATGGGAAAAAATCAAGAAACCTAGATTCTAGTGACAACCATAACACTATCTAAGCAAATAACCCAATCTAAGCAAGAGAAAAAAACAAGCAAGAGGAAAATGAAAACATTGAAGTAAATGAAGTCCCCATGTTTGAATTTGAATAACTTCTCTTGTCTCTCCTAAATCTACCTTTGCAAATATGTCCTCAAATCAAAGCTAACATGTGCAGATACTTGCAAATAGTGAGCATGAAATTTAGAGATAAGTGATTGTTAAATCAAAAATGGAGGAAGAAGACTTCTTTTATATACAACCATTCAAACAAATGGTCAAGATAGAGCTTCTAGAAATATTCCAAGATTGATGGATGACAAGACATACAAAACAAAAGAGTGGAGGTTACAAAATGGATGGTCAAGATTAGAAAGATCCCAGAGTCAATCGATGTCTGAGATTCGAAAGTAAGATAGTGAAGGGATAATTGAGGAATTAAAAATTGGAAATCAATTAATTCATGAGAAAGGAATATTTGGCCAAGTGGAAGCATAAATACTTTATTTAAATTATTTATTTGAGGAAAAGTAAAATGGGCATTTAATTAAAATGATTATCCAATCATTTTAATTAAATGAGAGGAAATAGAAACATTAAATAATTAACATAGATTAATTATTTAATGGGGGAGAAATGACAAGGGATAATTAAATAATCTTGATAATTATTTAACTATAGACGAATTGAAATACTAATGAATAGATAAATAATTAATAATTATTATTTATCTATGGACAAGAGATGAGGGGTAAATAATTAAATAAATAATAATTTATTTAATTATTGAAGAAAGGGATGTTTTTTATTAGAGGTAAAAAATGGGTTTTGAAGGGGCCTGGAACCCTTTACAAAAAAAGAGCAGCTAAAGCTAAAGAAAGCTATATATAATGTATATATCAACCCATACGCAACACACCATCAGTGAGACAATAACCAAAAAGGAGGATCACAAACAATAGCACTACATATTCTTCAGGATATCAGTAGCCTCCACATCGCTCGCCACTACCTTTTGACCATCATCCAAGACATAAGGTGGTTCTTTAATAGGAGCCCCAACCTGAGCCTTGGTCTTGTTTTGCATTCTAGCCCCAGGCCCACCCACATTCACCTCACTAATCAAAACATTATTCTTATCACCACCCTTATCAACAAAAACCTCTTCCTCCATCAAGTTACTACTAGTACCGGTCTCTTTAGCATGAACAATCTCCTTGTGTTTCTTAGCACTATCAAAATGAGAGGTAATACCAATAGACTCAAAATTAGCCATGGATTTAGTCCCCTCCCCACCCTTCTCCATGTTAGCACAAATCCTCTCCAATTGATCCTCCAGGGTTAAAATTCTTTCTTCAAGATTTTGCTTCATCTTAAGCGTTTCATTTGCCACAATTTTCAAAGAGGCAAACAATTCATCAATCTAGTTTTGAACTGAAGACTCACCAACTTTACTCATCGTACCTTGAACTTTAACATTGGTCATGTTAAGTTCATGAAACACCTATTTAAACAATTGAATAAAACAATGGGACCCTCTCTAGCAGTTCCCAAAACATCAGAAATGTCTTCCCTATCAAAGTTGAAAACACCCTTACCCACAACATCATCCTCTTGAGAGGAACTTACCTTGTCTTGACTATCAGAGATGTCCTTACCCTTCCCAATAGTAATCAGAATTTTGATTTTTCGAATGGAGTCAATAATTTCCTTTGCCACAACCTTCCTTTTATTCTATAAATACAGGTCCACAACACCCTGTCTGCTCGCCATCTTGAGGGGAGAGTCAACTTGCATCTCAAGCAATTGGGTTGCAGACCTTACAACTAGTTTCTTGTTACTTCCCAACTTTAGCTCCTTCTTATGCTTTGTCCCCAAAATAGGGGGCGGCGAAGACACCTCACCAACCAATTCATTATTCTCCTTTAGGTATCTACTCGACATTTCAACAACCAACTCCTCACTGCAGGTCTCATAACCCTTATTAGGGCTTGACACCCCTTTCGTAGACTTACCCAATTCACGAGGTTGTTGGATCATCTCCATGGAAGTAAGATAATCCAGTACATAGTCCACATCCTCCTCAGACTTTGAATCCTCTTCCAAGACAAGTTTCCTCTTCTTCCCTTTCTTGCTAATTGGGTCCTCTTCAGAAACCATTTCATACTCCACTGTCAGCTTTTGTTGCTTACCCTTAGGGGTTGCAATTGGCTTAGACACCTCAAAGGATTTAGCATAATCAGATATTAAAAGAATGAGACCCACATGAAGAACCATATTTTTGGGGTTTCTTTTAAGGAGATGGAAAAAGAAGTGCAATCTAATTCCAAAAATTTTGAAAAAAATATATTTAAAATCTACAAAAAAAATGTCACAAATCACTAGTTTGCATCATCTTCAAATTCCTCACGGTTTAGCCGCTTTAGGTGCCCAAAAGTGAAGATTTAGTTAGAAAAGATTAGTTCAGTGTCTAGTTTGGCCAAAAATTGTAAACTGGTATTGCGGGATCATCCATCAACATGATAGTAATTGTGTATATGCTTGATTGTGCAATCGAATGTATATATAAAATATATATATATATATATATATATAATGTATACGTGTTGATACATACATATGTTTGGAAAATGGAAATTTCCATATGTATATATCAACATATGTATACATATGTATACATGTACATAGAGGAAGTGTGTGTGTGTGTATACAATCAATATGGGTATTATTATTATGTGAATGTTAACTTGTTCATATTCATTTATATATCGAATATATACATACCTGATTGACATGGTATATATATATTATTATATACATACATACATACATACATACATACATACATATATATATATATATATATATATATATATATATATATATATATATATATATGTAATATAACATTAGTGCTATTTAAATGACATATATATATATATATGTATATGTACATATATATGAAACATAGGCCGATTTGTATATTATATATGCAAAATATTTAAAGGTAAAATAGCACATATGTTGACATTAAATAAAGAACTAACCATTTGATGCAAAGTATTGTGCAACAATAAAGGTTGATATAGAAGTGAAACCTTAGTCAATACTATTGAAATGCATCTTCAAATTATTAATGGAAAACATTGGACGCTTTAATACAAAGCAATGGAATTTATAATAGCTACAAAATAATGTGTAAATGCATGAGAATAGGTAAAGCATACATGTTGAGAATTGGTCAAACCAACCAAATATACGAGCTAAAATGGAGGAGTGACTCATCTTTTCTCTATTGCTCAATGAAACCATAACCAAGTCAACATTGTGTGAGTGTCACCTGAAAGTAGAAGACTATTTCAAAGTAATTAATCATGCCAAAAGCTAGGAATAGAGGCTGCAACATGACGCCAAATTGAGAAATCTCTATTTCAAGTGTAGAATTCTATTCTATAGCAATTCGATTGTCATCATTTGATCATGTGCAGATTGAACTAGTCTTTTGTTGTTGTCAACCATAGAGGTTGATCTATGGCATTATATGTTGAGTATACTCTTTGATTGTTGCCACATTTTAGCTGAGTAGCGTGAGTCGATTTGTATGGTAAAATGTGTCGATTGGCATGCCTCTTCTATAGGCTGCAATGTCTCATTTTGCTATATAAATAGAGAGGCAAGCTCTTTTATTGAAAACTCATTCTTTTGCAAACTTATTCTGCTGCAATTATTCTAAGAGATGTTTATTTTGAGAGTTGAGAGTCATAGTGTGAGAGTTGTAAAATACTTTGTGAGTGCAAATTGTTCTTGAGAGAGAAGTCATAGTGAAATATTTCTTTAGAACGATTTAGTGAAGATAAAAAACTGTTGTTGGAAGGATGTGCTTCAAGTCAGTCAATTGGATTAAGCGTATATAGGCATGAGGATCTAGTATTCTCTTATTTGTCTTTATTTATAAAAGATTGAGTGTTGTATGCTTTGTTTGGATTGTATAAGAGTATGTGCATTAGGAAAACATAACATTTACTCTGGAAAGGAAAAAGAAGTTGTTTTATGTTTGTCTATGAAAGTGCTTGTATATACTTAGTAATAGGAGGAATTGTTTGTCATAGATATAAGTATACTATATATGATTAAGCAAGGATATATTATGGGTTATACATAGCTAAGTTATTCAAGTATATTAGATAGCTTATTAAGTTACACCTAGGAATTGATTATCCTTTGAAGGGAGGGTAACTTGTATTTATGCTTTATTTGTAGATATACCATTAAGTTGTGGGAAAAGGGAATAGGTTGTCTCTACGGTTAAAGACTACCCATTGAAGGAAAAACCTATGCATAGAATATAGTGGCCTGAAGTCAAATCGATCTTGAGTAGTGTATGTGTGTAGGATGACTATCACTCGAAGTACTGGGTGGGAATGCTTTGGCCAAAGTAGTGTGATTGCCTTTGGCTCCACTGTCAATTCATCGTGATCCATTTATATGTATGCTAAACCTAGATTTTTGGGTTTACAAGTTCTAGTCATGTAGGACACATCACTAAGCTCAGATTGGTTGTCATTACGTGGTTACTCTACCAATCTCTTTGTCAAAGGGTAGGGCCATCTATTGAATGATAGATGTGCAGGGGACCACATATGAGTCTGTGGTTGGTAGAAAAGTGCTTGAGTGATGCTTCTCCTCCTCAGTAGGCAACATGAAGGCCAAGATTTGAAAGGAGGTTCCTGGAGTATCCATATCTATTGCTTTGAAGCTCAGTTGAGCTATGTATGTACTTTGTACACATTATTTGAAATATTGTAATCATGAAATTATTATATTGAAATGAAATCATTGTTGATTATTGTTATGACATCTATGTTCATTTGTTCTCTATAAAATAAAGAATTTTTTTATAGCATTGGTTAAGTTACATATTTTATTTACTTGCAAAGTGAAAATTTAGGAAAAATTTCTTCAGTGAATGATTTACATGTAACAAAAAGGTCTAGCCAATAGAGTGGAAACTACAAGAAAATTAACTATGCATTTTTCTCACATAATCATAGAATCAAGGATATTGTAGATGTATGATGTCAATATGGTAGATTAACTATGTTACAAAAATTGCACAATCATTAGAGTGTAAATATTAACATGACATCGATAGTTACACATGACTAAGCATACCAAATGATTGCTTGTCATGTCTTCAAATCTTGTTTCAAATTGTTAAATTAGATCTTCATGGATTGACCAAAGGAGAGAATCTTTTCTTACCAAAATCCTCCATGGTGTTTATTAACATTGCTTGTTTTATAAATTTAAATTCCAAAAGGTGCGGTGAAGAATTTCTAGGTTACCAAATTATAGATAGAACTTCTACAATAAATATTTCGGCCAAATAGCAATTATATGATAGGGTCTCACAATTAGTCATAATGATAAATTCAAAAATACAATGTATCACAAAATATTTGGAAACAAACATACAGCAAGTCCCTTAATCCTAAAGCTAAGATATGATGGGAGCAATCTTTTTATGTGAATTTGAGATATAAGAAAGATCTAGGAGATTGCTTCAATTGAAGATATTTGCTATCTCATTTTGGACTATTGGACTATAAAGTAGGGAAACGAGAAAGCTACAAATAAAAATGACCCAAAACCTCACATCTACTCCATCATGATTTGTACATGTTTGTATTACCTTATATAATTATGTGTCCTTCGAGACTTCAATTACACTATAAAAAACTAAAATGTCTCATACTTAATTCATTTGCAATTTATAGATGTTTGTATTACTCCCATTGACATGCCTAATACATATTTAAATAATACAATCACTAATTAATAATCATAAATAAATTATAGTAAGAACATATTTTTAATTACAAATCTAAATCTAAATTACATTTTTATTCATTATTTTTGTTATTCATATTCAAATTCTAAATAAAAAATCAATTTATAATCTACACTATTTGTTTATTTGTAATTTTATAATTTATAATTTATAATAACATTATAACTTAATTAAAAATTCAAAAATATGCTAAGAATTTAAAATACTTCACAAATACCTAACACTTAAAACTATCCATCATATTTGAAAACACTCTAATTAAAACTAATAATCACAACTTAAATTCTATTTAAGTGTGCAACATTGTGCTTAGAAAACAGCAGTTAACACGCTAACTTTCCGCAACTTTTATTTTATTTTTAAATTTAAATATGGATGAAACAAAAGCGTCTTTGTCTATTGTAAACTCATTTCCCCACTTTGTCCATCCTAAACAACAGTTAGGATGCTAACTTTTCGCAACTTGTCTTGTACGCGTAAGAACGCTTTGTCCGCCAAAAACAAGACTTTATCAGCCCAGCCGTATTGACGTGGATGAAAATGACCTCCGTGAATGACAGTCGTATTGTAAAGTTAAACTGACTCCCTCTTTCTGTTCTTAACCATTTTCCCGCCTACACTTTGTCCCGCAGGTGGCTGACAAAAGCAAAATATTCTTGACTTTAAACCTTAATTGTGTAAATTTTTAAAATATATATATATATATATATATATATATATATATATATATATATATATATATATATATATATATATATATATTTGCTATAAACCTTAATTCATGACATTTTTTAATTATTAAATGATATTCACAATTTTCTAAAATAATATATCAAATTATTTTTTAAAAATTATAAAAATGTAATCATAACCTATACTAAAATGTATTTTTTTAATTTATATCATTTCAAAAGTTTAAATATATATCAATTTCGTGTTAGTCAAGTAAAAAACTATGGAAATGAGAGTGATTACTAGTACATTGGAGGAGGTCATAATAACCATAGACCAAGACCATGTCATAGCATTAAAATAGAATCATGCAATACAATAGGCTACATGACATGATCTAATTCACATTAAAATAGCCTCAGACATATATTCTTCATGTATCAAGTAGTAAATCTTTTAGTAGATTTTAAATTTTAATAGCTAATTAAATTAAAAGAATATCAAAAAATATTTTGATAGTATTAAGTACTTAATTTTTTAAAATAATCTAAAATAATTATGTTGAGAGACATTCTATATTGACATCAAAGATTATTATGTTCAAACATACTAACAAAAAATATAAATATATAAAATATAATATTTCTTAGATATTTTTCAAGTAAATAAAATAATTCATAAATAAATAAAATAATTTTTAAATAAATAAAATAGTCTTAATTGGCATTTTATAATTTATATACATAAAAAATATAACTTAGATCTATTCTATATTTATATAACTAAAAATAAATTATATTAAGATGCTAGCAATTAATGTACCCATCAAATTATTCAATAATTGTTTTGATTTGTTTCCATTATTTACTAAGGTTTACTTTTATTTACTAGAATGATTCTTTTTATTTATTTAAGATTTATTTTATTTTATTTGATATTATTTTATTTATATTTTAAAATAATTACTTTAATTAAAAAAAATAGTAGATTTGTGATTTAAATAGAATAACATCTTTAATATATTAGTTTTTAAAAAGTTAAATATACTATTTAATCTAAACTAAGTAATACTCTATTTAATTATTAAATTAAATATATATTATCATAATGTAAGAAGCACTTTATTTTTGCATAGAAAAGTTATAAAACATATTGTCAATAAAGAATATAAAATTTAAGTCAATTTTTTTAAAAAACTACATAACAATTTTTTATGATTGTTTTAGAAAATTATTACTCTTTATAATATAAATTTGATTAATAAGAGAATGCAATGAGAAGAAATAGGTGATAAGCAAGAAGTGATAACCACTATACATTATGAACAACAATAAATATCATGAGAAGTGTGGTTTTATAAAAGCATTTGACATAACTAATTATAATCAATTGCATAGTCAATGATGTAATAAACTAATAAATAAAAATTCACCATTATTACATAATGTTCCTAAGAGAACAAAGAAAGAGAGTTCAAAAATATTTAAACTTCACAACTACAAAAGATTTAGTAAATATGTCAACACATTGCTCTTGAGTCCAAAAAGATGGAGCTAGATATTTTGTTGTTTAGAATAATCATAGATATAGTGACATTGAAACTCAATAAGAATGCAAAAAAGCTTCAAACACACTTTTAATATAATAAAATAAAGTGGTAGGACTTATTTGAAGAACACTCATACCTGTCAAAATGTGACATAACCATATCACCTCATAGATGGCCCCACCTATGATGCAATGTTTTTTCCTTTGTGGAAGAGTGAGAAATAGTGGTTTAATTTGTTCTCCCCCAAGATATTGGACTAGATTCCAAAAATAAAATGAAACCTGGAGTAGACTTCATGTCATTCACTAAACCTACATAGTCTACATCTATGTATCCACACAAAGAAAATTTGCATTCCTCTTGTATTCCAAGCCATATGTCATGGTACCATAGATGTGTCTCAATACACATAAATTGTTGTTTTCTAATGAAAAAACTTAGGCTCCCACATAAACCTAGAAAGATGGTTGACAACATAGCTAATACTAGGCCTAGAATAAGTTAGGTAGATGAGACAACTAATCAATTGAGAATAAAGAGTACCATTCATCTGAGATGATGGATCATGACAAGAAATTTGCAATCTTGTCTCCATGGGTTTTGACATAGGTTTGAATTCTTCCATTCTAACTTTCTTAAGCATTGTCTCAATATATTTTGTTTGAGAGGCATATATTTGATTCTTATGTTTCCACTCTTCAATTCCAAGATACTAATGTAGGGGCATGAGATATGTTATGTTGAAAAATAATTTGATCTATCATTCTTTGTTGCATTAATCATTTATGGAGAACTCCCCATGATTAGTAGATCATTGACATATATAATCAAGATTACAATCTTCCCCCCTTCCTCTTTGAGGTAGAAATTGGGATCATAATAATTCCTAATGAATCGATGACTAAGGAGATGCTCATCGATTTTGATGTACTAGGCGAGCAAGGAGTCTGTTTAAGACCATAGAGGGATTTGATAAGTTTTCATACTTTGTGCTTATAGCTAGGTGTAACATATCTCTTTAGTTGAGTCATGTAGACTTATTCCTTTAGATATTTGTTAAGAGAGACACTCTTGACATCCATCTAATGAAATTTCTAGCTAAACAGTGTTGCCATTCCTAAGCCCATGTTAATATTCTTGATGCTTTTTATAGGAGTGAAATTTTAATCATAGTAAATTATACCTTCCTTTTGTGCATAGAACTTAGCCACAAGTTGGTCCTTATACTTATTAATGCTACCATCTACTTTATACTTAATTATGAAAATCCCTTTGCATCTTATAGCCTCCTTCCTTGGTGAAATATCAACAAGTTCCCATGTATTATTATCAGTAATTCTTGATATTCTACATCTATGGAATATTTTCAAGATGGTGACTCAAGATCCTTCCAAACTATTTCTAGTTCTAAAATTTAAATAATTATACACATAAGTTCCAAATTTATCTCTTCATGAGGTTTGTTATGGGCGGGTGCATGAAGTTGGTCGCACTTTTGTGGCCAAATGGGAAAAAAATTGGAAAGACATAACGCGCTCGCGTTATGTGATTTTAAAAGAAAAAAAAAAGTGAAATGTGTATCATTTTCCTTTTACTGTTTCTCAACTCTACCTACGGCCAAAAACTCTCACTTTCGTACTTGCGTTCTAGGAGGAAGGATTTCTACAAATTTCATCAAGAATAGTTGGATTTTGTTTGGAAATATGGCACCACAACAATGAAGAGATACAGAAGGTAAGTATTGTTTGCTATTTGTTTTGAATTTGTTAGTTTGAAATTGATTTTGTTTGTTTTAGGTTAGATTTGATTGTTTTTTTAAAAATTTGTAGGAAATCCTCTAAATCCTCAACAAGAAGAGGAGGTAAATCCTCAACAGCAAAATCCTTACCAAAATCCTCAACAAAATCAACCTCAACAACAAAATTAACCTCCCCCACCATTCTCTCAATTCCCTCCTAGCACTCAAGAAAATTTGAGAAGTGAAATTGAGAACAATAGAAAACAACTTGAGGATCTTATCAGTAGCTTGAGTGATCCAAATGCTTCAACCATAGAAAGAATGCTTCTAGAAAATTCACTAAAAGACATGCTAAAAAATGTAGATGCAATTACCCAACAAATATCTGGATGGCAAGATAGGAGGTAGATAGCCAGGGAATATTATGCAGACAAATTATCATATAAACAAGTAAAAGATTTAAAAATTACTAAAGGTGATTTGTGCTCTCTATTCACTGACCTTAAAACAAATCAAAACCTTACCCTCAATGCAAAGAGGTTTCCTATTCATTGGTGCCACCACCAAGAGATTAAGAACCATTTTTATGAAAGATGGTATATGCTCTTTGATTACCCACTATGCAATAATTGTGAAGTCCCCCAATATTTTCTTAGAAAACTATACAGTGAGTTTGTATTGAACCAAATTCCAAATTATTTTGATATGAGGGAGTTCCAGGGGAGAGGTGGGGGGTCAGCTCAAGATAGGCCCGGTGCACAGCCGGATCCTACGAGGCAAGGGAGACGACCTCTCGCTAGGTCGCCTTGTGAGCAGATTGTGATGCTTGCCATTGCGAAGGAGAGTACCGACATAGAGACATTGTAGGAAATCACAAATTTGACCCGGAGTGTCATCCATCACACTAGCCCTATTATACAGTGCCATCCAGGGGAGTCTTCAGGTGGTGGCCTTCGAACCCATGTGTGTCAATCTTGCGGGGCGACTTGTTCGTATGACCCCAGCAGCACTCAAGAGGGTGCTACGTAGGATCCATATGCTACTACGCAACCTGATCCATATGCATCTATGGGGATGGAGAGGACGATTGATATTTTACATGATGCATATGGCATTGACACTTAGGTAAAATTCAACATGTTCATTGAATTTAATTTATTAAATTTTGATTGTGAAATGCAAGATTAACTAATTTAGTTTTATTATTTTAATAAAATTGCAGGGTCACAGTGTAGAGACTGGATACACCAGTCATCCACCTATTTATTTTTGCAGTACACCTATCGGTGGGGTATGTAAAGTTAGTAAACAATTATAAATTTATTACATGTGTTAATAGCATTGTTTTAAAAATGGTATTTTAATATGTGATTTTGGATGTTGAACAGGGTACTATTGGAGGTTTCAAGGAAACACCTCCAAGTGCCAGTAGATTTGATCAAACGTTCACGGAGGTAATATATAATTTAAAGAGAACTTAAGTAATGAATTCTAATTTTAATAGATTAGTGTAGTTTATATTCATATTGTTGGTTACGTTGCATTACACATCATTCAAACTCAAAGCATTACTTCAAATTTGATAACTAATAATCAGAAATATATCTGTTTAATACTTGTACTCAAAATTTTGTTCATTAGATCTCATACATTATAAGTCATCACATCGATTGCTATTGTAACTTTTTTGTGATTGAATAATTTGTTGTTTTATTTTTAGATTTTGGTGATAGAAACACCACCAAACGTTACGAGGGCAATGGATATTGGTGTTTCTTCTGCTATACAATCCTCGATGGCTCTGATAGGGGAGGTATGAGGAAAATTACTAAATTTCAATTTACATTCATTGTTATAGATGCACTAGTTCTAGTGAAAAATCAAACCATTATTGATTCATAGTTTAATTCCTATTTGGATGGTTTATATAGGGCTTGAGCACGCCTGAGCATCGGCGTGTAAATATTTCCATCAAGGAGAGTGATCGTGAGATGGCCGTAAGTGATTATTTTGTTAAATATATTAATTTTTATAATGTAATTTCTATATATTAATGTCTTCACTTCTTATTGTAATAGTTGAAACTTCACCAGGAGCTAAACACTAGGAGGAGTAGCAGGAGCACTCGAGCACAACAAAAATGGGTGACAGACTAATCGCCATTGGATCGCCCAGCAAAGGGAAAGAAAATTGTATTTGAACCAGAGCATGGAGAGAAATGAATTTTGAATGCACATAGCCCTTTGTTGTATGCCTACATGGCAATTTTGTATATATTTTGTATTGGATATATTTGACATAGTATGCCTATATGGAATTCTCATAAGCCTATATGGCTATTTTGTAACTATATTTTATACCTATATCGACATATATTGATGTATGCGTACATGGCTATTTACTTAATACAAATATTTTTTATTGATGGTGTCCATATTTGCAAATTATAAATTCATGGTTCAATAGATATGAGTTACGTGTATTCAAGTGTATACTTTACAACTTACACACATATACTTTTTGACTTCACGTGAACATCGAAAAGTGTGAAAATTTATGTGTTTGGAAGTCAAATGTAAGCCAATTTTGTAATTCCCAGTTCTTGCACACTCAATCTTATGGACTTATTCCTTCCTAGCACACATTGTGAATATTTCTCATTTGGTGCAGAAGACAGATTCCTCATTTTTGAACCACTCATAGCAAAGAGATTCACAATAAGACTTTAGCATTGGAACACTACTCAATACTTCTCTTGTCTAGACCATAAAGGATTGAAAATTCTTAATTTGATGCAATGATAGTCATAAGATGAGAATTTATATAACCATTCCTATTTTGAAACTTCGCACCTAATACTGCATCAACAAGAACTTAAGAAGTGTTGCATAAGAGTGTTAGGTTTGATAGGCCTTCTCTTCCCTAAGGGAGGAGAGCCTGCATCTTGAATTTTCAACAAAATTTTAAGCAAACATTTTACCTAAAAGCTTCAAACCTAGATGACATATTTGGCTAAGTCTATCTTGAAAATTATCAATGCGTTCAAACTCTAAAGGAGATTCTAACTTAAAAGAAAACTTTACCCTTTTTCCCAATGAAAGAAATTGCAACAAGTTGCATGTGATTTATCTTATTTCTTTCTCACAGTTCTTGGTCAATCATTCATGGCTCGGGATAGTTCCATTCCAAGGCAAGGACACCCAAAAAATCATTGAGATTCTTCTACGATCTGCAAGAAAAAGGTTTTCACTCTTTCACAATGTAAATAATTATGTAACACTGTTTTCTTGTTTTCCTTCCACATAGAAAAATGTTCACACTTTTCAGATTGATCAATGATCAATAATGGTTGATTGTAAACACTTGACATTTTTATGTTTGAACTTTAATTTATAATTTTGTCTCATGACATTCGAGTAGATCACTAATATTTTAATATTTCACTATGAAAGTGGTGGTGTATTTTTGCTATGTTATTTGACTATTAATATGGTGTATTGAACTTGATTCTTGCTGCAAATATGTATATATTTACGATTTTTTATATATGTTTTGTATTATGACCAACCCCCAAAAAATTCACGAACTAGTGAACGGGTTCTAATTGATCCAACCGGTAGTACTTAGTATTAAAAATAGATTTTTGTAGTTTATATTCATAATGTTGATTACATTGCATTGCACATCTTTTAAACTGAAAGCATTGCTTCACATTTCATAACTAATAACTAGATGCTGATAGATGACAAAATTTCAATTACAATATAGTTTTTACAAAGTCAACCTAAGCAGTTATGCAATTACTTCACATTGCATAACTAATAAATAGGAGCAACTGCCAATTGCATTTGGTTGTCATGGCATTCTATGAGAACACATTTCTTTGAGGCATTTTTTCAAGCAGTTCAATGCCTTGTCTATACTATCACATTTTTCATACATGTCTACCAAAGCATTTTGTCAAATAGTTCAATTGTTGCCTTGTTGCTATAGCTAAAAGCCTAAAACAAGTGCTTTTGAACAAGCTATGGATGCTTGGAAAAAATCTATCAAAAGTATAATAGTAAGCAATATCATAGACAAGGCAGTGAACTCTTTGAAAAA
>VDFB02281492.1:850049117-850064819 GCA_007258455.2 Sequoia sempervirens | reverse complement strand
GTTTACCAAAGCATTTTATCAAACATTTTTCTTCCTTGTTGCTATGGCTAAAAGCCTAAAATAGGTGCTTCCAAAAAATCTATGGATGCTTGGAAAAAATATATCAAAGCATACTAATAAGCAATAGCATAGAAAAGGCAGAAAACTATTTGAAAAAAATCCTCAAAAGAAATGTGGTCTCAATGGTGATGGAATGCCATGACAAGCCATAGCAATTTGCTTGTCATGGCATTCATCATGCCATTCCATCACCATGAAACCACATTTCTTTGAGGCATTTTTCCAAAGAGTTCACTGCCTTGTCTATGGTAACACATTATTCATACATGTCTATCAAAGCATTTAGCCAAAGCAGGTTATTTTAGCTGCTATGGCTAAAGCCTAAAATAGAATGCTTTCGGCAAACTAGATGCTTGAAAAGAATCTATCATAACAATAGTAGAAATAGCATAGACAAAGGGGTAGACTTCTTGAAAAAATGCCTCAAAGAAATGTGGTCTCATGGTGGTGGAATGCCATGACAAGCAAATTGTTGTGGATTGTCATGGCATTCCATCACCATGAGACCACATTTCTTTGAAGCATTTTTTCAAACAGTTCGCTACCTTATCTATGCTACTACATTTATCATACATGTTTACCATAGAATTTTATCAAATAGTTTGCTTCCTTGTTGCTATGGTTAAAATCCTAAAATAGGTGATTCTAAAAAAGCTCTGGATGCTTGGAAAAAATCTATCAAAGCATACTAATAAGCAATAGCATAGAAAAGGAAGCAAACTGTTTGAAAAAAAGCATCAAAGAAATGTGGTCTCAATGGTGATGGAATTCCATGACAATCCATAGAAATTTGCTTGTCATGGAATTCGTCGTGCCATTCCATCACCATGAGACCTCATTTCTTTGAGGCATTTTTTCAAAGAGTTCACTGCCTTGTCTATGCTAACACATTTTTCATACATGTCTATCAAAGAATTTAGCCAAACAGTTTATTGCCTTGCTGCTATGGCTAAAAGCCTAAAATAGGTGCTTTTGAACAAGCTATGGATGCTTAGAAAAAATCCATCATAGCATAATAGTAAGCAATAGCATAGAAAAGGGAATAAACTATTTGAAAAAAATGCCTCAAAGAAATGTGGTCTTATGGTGGTGGAATGCCATGATAAGCAAATTGTTGTTGATTTTAATGGCATTCCATCACCATGAGACCACATTTCTTTGAGGCATTTTTTCAAATAGTTTGCTGCCTTGTCTATGCTACTACATTTATCATACATGTTTACCAAAGCATTTTATCAAACAGTTCACTTCCTTGTTTCTATGGCTAAAATCCTAAAATAGGTGCTTCCAAAAAAGCTATGGATGCTTGTGGAAAAAATCTATCAAAGCGTACTAATAAGCAATAGCATAGAAAAGGAAGCAAACTGTTTGAAAAAAAGCCTCAAAGAAATGTGGTCTTAATGGTGATGGAATGCCATGACAAGCCATAGCAATTTGCTTCTCATGGAATTTGTCATGCCATTCCATCACCATGAAACCACATTTCTTTGAGGCATTTTTTCAAAGAGTTCACTACCTTGTCTATGCTAACACATTTTTCATACATGTCTATCAAAGCATTTAGCCAAACAGTTCATTGCCTTGCTGCTATGGCTAAAATCCTAAAATAGGTTCTTTCGAACAAGCTATGAATGCTTAGAAAAAATCTATCATAGCATAATAGTAAGCAACAAGCTGAAGCAATACAAAGATTGCCAAACCAATCAAAAACTCAGGGGACTCTTGTCCCAAACTCATCTTGGAGAAGATCAAACAAAATTTCAACATTTCATCAGAAATCTACTTTTCATCCACTCAAATTCTCTTATCATTCATCATTCATCCTTCCATAAATTTGTATTCCAATTGACTCATTCAAATCAAAAAACCATTTTAGAAAACTTTGATTCAATCAATTAGATCAACATGCATTTAGAAGACACCATTTTCAACAAGGCACTCTTCCATTCAACTTGTCCCAAATAGTCAATCCATCATTACAATTGGCTTTTCAAATTTTACCAGACCATCAAGCACTATGAACATCATTATTAAAACTGATACAAATCAAGAACTTGCTCTCTTAGCTTTGTTCTGACTGAACTTACAATTTCATGTATTATTTTACACCAAGTCTCCTCACTGTCCAACTGTCAAAACAAAATATCTCACTTCTAAACCCTATCCAAGACTCCATACATCCCTAACACCATCACTTAGACAACATTATCCCAAAATAAACTCACAGATCACTATTAGGTCAGATTTCTATTCTCTAAGTAGTCAAGGAACTACTTCTCAATGAGACATTCATGCCCTAAATCGGGTAAACCAAACACACTAGTTTCAAAACCCAAGATCCAAAACACTTTTAGAGACCTCTTAATGCCCATTTCCTCAGATCAAAAACTCAAAATAACTTATATTGAAGAAATAAGCAGTTTTTAGTCTAAACGCTATCAAAAAAGGCTAATAAAATAGGCTTGATTTTCAAAGAAGACCCCCTTCAAACATTCCCAAAACACTTAAAACCTCAAAAAAGTCATTAGAAATAACACAAAACTCCCAATTTATCCATTTTCAGGGATTAAAAGACTCCTTTTTACAATACATTGACAAACCTTTGTTTATAGGGTGAAAAACTCAAAAATCAATGAGGGTTTCATGTATAGGCTACATGCAAACCTCAAAACCTCCAGCCAACCATTGGAACATGTCAAAATACATCTAAAAAGGCATTTGGAAACATATTCTAACCCATGCACTTGTTCTTTCTCCACTATCATGCTGGGAACTGTTCATTTTGACTGGAAAACTCAAAATTTCCTGTGTAGCAGGAGCTCCTTCAAGGTATTCTTGCTTTTTCCTCCACTCACAAACATCAAAAATTAACAAATAACCTATCCCTAACCTAATCCACCAATCTACCTGACCTACATTGGTGGAGTAGTGTGGAAATTCCTTATAAGACTCTCAAAACTCAATGCACATGATTTCAGATTAAGCCATAAGAAGAATGCTCAAAGAAACATTAAATTTAATGGATTCCTTCCCAAATGGATGCAAACAAATGGTGATTTCCCAACCTATTGGAAACAATCTAAATTTGAACCCTAAACTCTTACACAATTCGTACAAGTTAAGAAACAATTGAAAAACACAGAAAATAAGCTAAAATAGGGAACTCTTTGTTAATTTAATTCTTCCAGAATACAATGATCTCTTTGCTCAACCTTTACAATGATTTTAAAGAAGTTTCCAACCATCAACTACCTCTTCAATTTCCTTGAATGACCTATGAATCGTCCTCTTCCTTGATTTTCTTGTTTTGTCTCTTCACATTCTTTCTTTTTCTCTCTTTTACATATTTAGCATTTTGACAATATTACACTTTGTGCTTTTTCATGCCTTGATTACATTTAATTTTGGAATTACATGGAATTAAATACATTTTTGATAACTTAGCCTTTTGAAGGAATTACGTGGCCTAGGTGTTCCTGCACCACAAGCTATGGTCTCATGGTTTTTTTTCACATCAACGTGATTTGATTCACATTCTTTTCATGTGAAAATTAGCTTGAACTAGATTTTGTAGTATGGAGCTATATTAAGTTGCCACTTCAAAAACCAATGTAACAATGATACAAAATAATGTTTGAGACTACAAGAAGGCATCAAAATGGCTAGTGTACTAAACAAATTCTTATGATTTACGAATAATGTTGATAACTCTACTCAGTTGGCTTCTTTTTTCAAAATCATAAAAAATGAACCCTAGCATCAATAGACTTTGTATATCAAGTTACCACAATTCAAGTTACATCAAGCCCATATCACCAAGACACAACCTAAACAATAGGAGGAATGGCCTATTTCAACATACTACATTCAAGCCCTTAAGGGATCAATCTGATTAAACGTAGCTCAGAGTGATTTTGTGTGTTTGGGTGTGAAAAAGGACCATGCCTAGCGCAAACATGCCTACTCGGATGCGTTGGAACAGTCCGTTTGATCACACGAAGTTGTAAGAAAAAAATTGCACCACCTTGCAACTTTTTCCTTGCTTGCATTTGACACTTTTCCATCAACTAGAATTGGACACCATGGAAAACATTTTGAGATACTTGAAGCCGAGAGGTTATTGTAGAGGGACCCAATGTGATCCCATAGGATCAGACAAGAAGTTTATAAGCGTAACCTCATGTTGAAGTTTGCAGCCATTTTTCCCTTTGGACCCTTAAGGGATTGATCCGGTTGAACGTAGCTTAGAGTGATTTTGCATGTTTGGGTGCAAAAGAGGACCATGCCTAGCATAAACATGCCAATTTGAATGTGTTGGAACAGTCTGTTTGGTCACATGAGTTGCAGAACAAAAATTGCACCACCTTGCAACTTTCCACTGCTTGCATTTGACACTTTTTCCATCAACTAAAAACTGGACACCACGAGAAAACTACTCCAAGATAATGAAAACCAAGAGAGGTTATTGTAGAGGGGCCCAATATGATCTCAAAGTATCAGATGAGAAGTTTATAAGTGTCATAGTGTTTGAGTAACCTCATGCTGAAGTTTGCAACTATTTTTCCCTTTGGACCCTTAAGGGATCGATCTAGTTGAACATAGCTCGGAGTGATTCCATGTGTTTGCGTACGAAAGAGGACCATGCCTAGCATAAAAATTCCTATTCAGATGCATTGGAACAGTTCATTTGGTCACACGAGTTGCAGAACAAAAATTATACCACTTTGCAACTTTCCATTGCTTCCATTTCACACTTTTTCCATCAACTGAAAACTAGAGGCTACGGGACAACCACTCTGAGATAGAAAAAAAAGAGAGAGGTTATTATAGAGGGGCCCAACATGATCTCATAGGATCTGACGAGAAGTTTATAACTATCACAGTGTGTGAGTAACCTCATGCTGAAGTTTGTAGCCATTTTTCCCTTTGGACCCTTAAGGGATCGATCCGATTGAATGTAGCTCAGAGCGGTTCCGCGTGTTTGGGTGCAAAAGAGGACCATTCCTAACATAAAAATTCCTATTCTGATGCGTTGGAATAGTTCGTTTGGTCATATGAGTTGTAGAACAAAAATTGCACCACTTTGCAACTTTTCACTGCTTCCATTTGACACTTTTTCCATCAACTGAAAAATGGAGACTATGGGAAAAACCACTTTGAGATAACAAAAAATGAGAGAGGTTATTGTAGAGGGGCCCAACGCAATCCCATAGGATCAAACGAGAAGTTTCTAAGGGTCACAGTGTCTGAGAAACCTCATGCTGAAGTTTGTAGCCATTTTTCCCTTTAGACTCTTAAGGGATCGATCCGGTTGAATGTAGCTCGGAGCGACTCCGTGTGTTTTGGTGTGAAAAAGGCCCATTCCTAGTGTAAACATACCTATTCAAAAATGTTGGAATAGTTCGTTTGGTAACATGAGTTGCAGAATGAAAGTTGCACCATTTTGCAACTTTCCACTGCTTCCATTTGACACTTATTCCATCAACTGAAAACTGGAGACTACAAGAAAACCACTCTGAGATAACTGAAACCGAGAGAGGTTATTATAGAGGGGCCCAACGCGATCCCATAGAATCAGATGAGAAGTTTCTAAGGGTCACAGTGTCTGAGTAACCTCATGCTGAAGATTGCAGCCATTTTTCCCCTTGGACCTTTAAGAGATTGATTCGGTTGAATGTAGTTCGGAGTGATTCTGTGTGTTTGGATTCGAAAGAGGACCATTCCTAGTGTAAAAATTCCTATGCAGACATTTTGGAACAGTCTGTTTGATCACACGAGTTGCAGAATGAAAGTTGTACCACTTTTCAACTTTCCACTACTTCCATTTGACACTTTTTCCATCAACTAAAAATTGGACACTACGAAAAAACCACTCTGAGATAATTTAAACCAAGAGAGATTATTGTAGAGGGGCCCAACATGATCCTATAGGATTAGACGAGAAGTTTCTAAGTATCACGGTGTCTGAGTAACCTCATGCTGAAGTTTGCAGCCATTTTGCCCTTTGGACCTTTAAGGGATCAATCTGGTTGAACGTGGCTCGAAGGCGATTTGCATGTTTGGGTGTGAAAGAGTACCATTCCTAGCATAAAAATTCCTATTGAGACATGTTGGAACAGTCCATTTGGTCACACGAGTTTCAGAATGAAAATTGCACCACTTTGCAACTTTCCACTGCTTCCATTTGACACTTTTTCCATCAACTAAAAATTGGAGACTACGGGAAAACCATAAGATAGTAGAAATTAGAGGAGTTATTACTATGGGGGAGCCGATGCAATCCCATGAGATCAGGCGAAAGTTTCTAAGGGTCACAGTCTCTGAGTAACCTCATGCTGAAGATTGCAGCCATTTTTCCCTTTGGACCCTTAAGGGATCAATCCGGTTGAATGTAGCTCAGAGCGATTCTGTGTGTTTGGGTTCGAAAGAGGACCATTCCTAGTGTAAAAATGTCTATTCAGATGTGTTGGAATAGTCTGTTTGGTCACACGAGTTGCAGAATGAAAGTTGCACCACTTTGCAACTTTCCACTGCTTCCATTTGACACTTTTTCCATCAACTAAAAACTAGACACTACAAAAAAACCACTCTAAGATAATGAAAATTGAGAGAGGTTATTGTAGAGGGGCCCAACATGATCCCATAGAATCAGACGAGAAGTTTCTAAGTGTCATAGTGTCTGAGTAACCTCATGTTGAAGTTTGCAGCCATTTTTCCCTTTGGACCCTTAAGGGATCGATCAGATTGAACGTAGCTCAAAGTGATTCTGTGCATTTGGGTGTGAAAGAGGACCATTCCTAGTGTAAAAAATCTTATTCAATTGCATCGAAACAGTTTGTTTGGTCACACGAGTTAGAGAATGAAAGTTGCACGACTTCGCAACTTTTCACAAGGCAAAAAGACACCTAACCTTCAAATCTTGCTGCCAAAATTTTACCAGACCTTGGTACACTTTATTCATCTTTATTTTGAGATGAAAAAAGATAAAACACCTTCTTACAATGCTATTTAATCAGATTTCACAATTGCTTGCACTAGAAGGCCAAATTTGCTTGTAAGTGCTAAAATAGTAAATCAAGTGTAACATGCAAACACAATGAATCTTTACAGGATAAATACATTTTATGGTACCCATTTTTTCCATTAAAAATATATATCATTTTCAAATACACTTATTTTGGAACACATGCTTGCTGTCCCAACTTCTTTGCTTCTAAAGAGATAAAAACGTTAGAAAACAAATCCTTTTGGTATTTTTTCAAAAGTATGATTGCCAACAACATAAATGTTCATAAGGCCTTTTTAAGGCATATCAATTGATGCAGAGCAAGGTGGAGGAATACAAATTCAGACTTAAGAACCAAGAAACCAACTCAGGTTCATATATCTAAGCTAGCTTCCATAAGGTCAACACTATAGTCTTTCAATTCACCACTGAACAATTAAAAGACCAATTCCTTAAAGAGAATTGTTAAAAAATATATTGATCATCCAAATAACATGAAAACATGAATGAGAGAGATATCTAAGAATGTATGGGTCCATACAGGTGAAGGAAACTCTGAAAATATAGTAAAATCAGGAAATACAATGAAAAATCAGAAATAAAGCATTGAAAACTCTGAATCAAACATTAACCAAACTTTTTATATTGAATGATGAGCCTTGAATGGATTTAAATAGCAATTACAATGACTTCATACCTAAAATAGTGACCTTATGATGGCCTCATTACATCATCTTGACCCTTACATTATGAATTTACATACATTTTCACATTTAGGCCATTCAAGGCTTTATTACACCAAATTGAGAACATGCTAACATGACATTGCAACCTCATATCCTACCAACCTAGATTGACTTAAAACACTTCCTAATGGTCCTTGTGACCTTATTACAACATTCTTCATGGACTACAAATCAAAATTTACCACTTGACCACCTTGTGGTCCTAATTGTCCTTGGTTCTCCTGCACCATAAACATCCTACTATAACCCTACTCCACTGATCTACAAGCCTAATTTAGTGGAGTATGCTTTATTTTTTTACTTGACTCTCAAAATCTCAAATTGAAGGTTCCAAACTAAATTTTAGAAAATGTGCTCTAACAGCAGAAAAACTCAATGGATTTTCTTCTAGATGGACTCTAAAGAAACCTAATTCTCTATATTATCTTAATATACAAAGGACAAGGCCTAAATCTATTGTATAGGTGGTACAAAGCTAACAAAACTGAAAGAAAACATAAAAATTTATGAACATGGAACTTTTATTACAAGATTTCATTCAAATCAGAATTGAGATTTGTCAAGATCATCAAAATAAGAATGTTGCATTGCTTTTTTGGCTAAGATTCTCTTTGATGGCTCAAAAATCAGCATTTTTTGCAAGGAGGGACCAATCAATTTTTACTAGTTTAGTTATAGATACACAAAGGAAAAGAATAAAAAGAAATAACTCATCCAAAATAGATGGAAGACACTTATAGATAGGCATGGAAGTCTCTCAACTTAGTTAGTCTTAGTCATACATCTTCACTGGGAGTTCCAAGATACCTATTGCACACAACACCTCTCATGAATAGAATTTCTTGAAATTCGAGATGCTCTTATAATGTCTACGTCATAGGTGGTCATGATAAGGTTAAATTAAAATGAATAACTTGAAATTGCCTCATCAAGCTTCACACGCACTTTTGTAATGGCTTAAAATCATAATTGAGATTTTTCAAGAACATCAAAATAAGGATGTTGCATTGCTTTTCTGCTTGAGATTCTCTTGGATGGCTCATAAATCTGCATTTTATGCAAGGGGACACCAATCAATGTTTTCCTAGTTACATACAAATACACAAAGTAAAATAAGAGGATAGCATTGGCATCAACCAAATTGGTGTGGATACAAGTATAAATTAATAAGAACCGTTGTGCATATACTTACAAATTAATCCAATGAACCATCTGAGTCTGGTCTACTCTTTATTGTGTCAAGTATTGCCTCATGGTCAAACTCATGGACCTTCCACAAAGTCTTGTTCAAAGGTCTACCCCCATATTTTCTCAAACGAACATTGGATGCCACGACAAGGTTTGAGTAATGAAGAATCTTACGATGTGTGTCAAATTCGTCAAACAACCAATGTTTAACACTTTTATGTGAGTACCTTCTCAACCACGTTCCAATAGCAACAACTGAGCCTGTAGGGTATTCAATGTTTTCTCCATCTATAATTGGGGCTTCCAATTTCTTTTTTGCCTCAACACAACGACACAAGTAATAGTCTGTACCCTCTTCATTGTCTTCATCTACAATAACTGCATAAACATGCCCTGCATTTATATGTGCGACATATCTCTTGAAATTAGTCAACATTATGAATACAGTACAAAGTAAGATAAATAACATGGGGACAAATACTAAGCAAGTAGATATATTACCTAGTTGAACTAAATCCGATACATGGTCAAAGTTGACCGATGATTCCATATATGTTAGTTCCAATGCCATCGGAGGGTGATATGTGTGAAGTGGGCTAAGATAACTTGTCAACCATTTTTCAACCCACTCCCCTAACTCACAATCATTCCAGACTTGCATTGTACATGAAGAACAAAAGCATGCCATCTTACTTGTATTGATACTCCATGAACTTGCATTTGAGCTAAGCAAAGAGTGCAACTCACTCAACCTTGTTAGTGTACAAAAATCCTCATATGGTGCAATGTTAGTATCATCCATCAACCAAAAAAATCTACAAACTGAAGATGTACCTTCATTACCTAGACCCATCGAACCACTACACCACTCGACAATTGATCTTGCATCTGTCAATTGTGCACTATCTTTATACTTTAACTCTTCTCGTGCTAATACTCTTTTCACGCATGCTCCTGCACTGTCATGCTCCCCCTTTCCATGTTTGGCCTCACAAAAGTTCCACATATGTTGAACACGTGTAGTGAGATGCATCCTGCACAACCAGTAGAACATGTGCGTGTTCTTGAACTGTGCTGCACAGTTATCTGACCATATTATATGCCGACTGTATGATATGCTCCTCTGAGCCAAATGATTGTAGAACATCTGGAAGCAACCTTGCACAAACTCTGGAGAATGCATGCAATCATCACTAATGTAAAAGTGATACTCCCTCAATACCTTCCTTTCATCCTCTGTACTTTTAGCTGCATGTATGAATGCTATGTGCACAAATATTGAAACCTGTGTGGAGTTGTAATACTGTGACTACACCTCATGCTGTGGTTGTAGAGTGTAGTTCTTTGCAAAGTCAACCATTGATACTATGCTACCAAGTGGAAAGGTGTCCTTGCATAGCTTGAATTGTGTGTCCAGCCATCGAGCTCTATGGGTATGCCTTTCATACTCATACACTAGATTCTCATGAAACATGGACATGAACTGATACACTAGAATCTTCTGAATAAACAACTCACACCTTTTTTCTTTAGACCCATCTTTTGTAGCATATGCCACTGTTTTATACTTCCTGAACTCTACTAGTTTTTGTCCCGCCTCATATGTGCTTTCCATATGTTGGCATACTAGCATTTGTTGCAAGCCAGCACAACACTCACATGAACCATCCAAGCATGTTGTCCTATAGAATATTTGGCCATCCTCTATTTCACATAATTTTTTTGATAAAACCTCTCTTGAAGATTTTTGTAGGGCTTCTATGCCACAATCCTGTAAATCATCATTAGTATGCAAATGTAAACATATAGAACGATAAACATCATAATGGTTAGAGAATTAAATATGTAGTTTATAGCAACAAGTAGTGCATGTGTGATTTATCTTGACATAAAAGGTTTAATCAGTTCAAAAAAATTTGAGAAATACTAATTTGAGGATAAATTTTTTGAAATTTATGAAAAAATTGGGTTTGATTCGTATCCAAAAAATTCTTTGGATGTGGCTCATGTTTTTGACTACCAATTCTCCTTCTTAAGACATCCCTTTAATTCAGAGATGGCCTTGTATTATTCTTCCAATAATATTCAATTAGTGTTCTCAATGCTTCAACAAATTTTTTTATCTTTGTGTGGCAGTCTCCCTGAGAATGCCCATAATTCATTTGAATCGGTGCCCTCAATTCTTTACCGCCTTTGAACGGCTTTTGATAAAGTTTTTCTACTAATTCCCATTTTTTCACCTATCTTTTTAATGAGGCGAGATCTCTTTGTTTGATAGCTTACCAAAGTTGATGTAATGACATGTCGGGTGACATTACTATCCTTTGAGTGTGAGGTCTTACCCACACTGTCATAAGCATCCATTAGACTCTTCACAATAGTGTTTTCACTTGATGCATTCGATGTTCTCAACCCAAGAGTCTTCATGATGTTTCTATACTTTAAACCCCGCATCATTTGAACAAATAGTTGACATCTTACAGTCTCATTTAACCTTTCAAAGAACATTTTCCAAATCTTATCAGCATATCTTCTACAAGTTCGTTCTAGAATCTTACCTTCCATGTGCTACAAAATATCCTCATCAATATTAATCAAAAACTTTGGCTTTCTATGCAAAATTCTAGGTGGTGTTCTCTTAGGTACATACATCTCAACATTATCAATTTCATCAATATTTAATTGAGGTGGGCTAGATTGCGTACCTTCGATCGAGGGTGGAATAGAAGACATACCTTGAGGTTCACGTGGGGATGATGGCATACCTTATTCCTCAACTCCGAGTGATGATGTACTCTCAACTTCAGATGTGGTGGATGGTGTCCAACCATACTCACTTGTGGTAGATGGTGTCCCTCCATATTCGCTTGTGCTTAATGGTGTCCCTTCGTATTCACTTGAGGTAGAGGGTGTGTCTCCAACCACGGCATTTGCATCTCCCTTAACATGACTCTTCAAGACTGGGTGTCTCTTTGTGCTACCAATTTTCTCTTTGAACTGCTGAGGCTCCTCAACCTGGGCTTACTTTCATCAATCGCTCCTTTACCCCCTTCTTCTTCTTCACGACATTCCATCATCCATTTTTCTCATCTCCGATGGCTTGAGTTGATCATCCTAGTTTTTCCTTTTAAATGCTTTGTTTCTTCAAAGATGATCTAATAATTTCCACCGTAAGTGCTAAGTTGTCAAATTAACTAATTGAAACCTTGGAAGCATAACTCAATGAAAGCTTTGGAAGCATACACAAAGAAAGCCAATGAAATCTAGTTTGTATAGTTGTTTGACAAAATAACTTAGCAGAAAGCTTTGGAAGAAGGCCACAAAGAAAAAGCCAATGAAAGCCGGTTTGTATAACCTGCTTGACAAACAACGTTGAAAGCTTTGGAAGCAACACAAAGAAAGTCAATTGTTAAATTTAACAAAATGCCTCAAAGAGATGTGGTTTAAAAATGTAATAGGAAAGTGTATCGAATTGTGTGATCTAAAATGTCCATTGACAATGTAAGGTTGTAAGATGACAACCTGGTGCAGGAGCACCTAGGGTCATGAAATTCCTTCAAAAGGCTAATTTGTTCAATTTGTAATGTTCAAGTAAATATGATGAGTGAAGGTCATTAAATGATGAATTTCAATGTATTTGCACCATGAAATAGGTCACTAGGTGATATTATTGAAAAGTTGCTTTTTATAACAAAAGTTGTCAATTATTGTAAAAATGTAAAATTGCACAAAAGCAAGAAGGTGAAGAGTCTTTTTTGTGGAAGGGAAAGGATGGGTTGATGAAGATGAAGAGGCAGTTATTTCAACTGATTTAGACACCTTTAAAAAGAATTGTAAGCTCGAGAAAGTCAGATTTTGTATCCCAAAAATCCATAAAAATTAATAAAAAAACCTTTGCTTAGTTATTTTGGAAAGCTTTTCTATTCTTGTTTTCAAGTTGCATAGTGATTCAAGCATTCTAAGATTTGATTCTTGTCATGGAAAGAGACTTCTTTCATTCTTGAAAGTTGTAGGAATTGTAATTCAAATAATCAATCTAATTTGAACTTAGTTTCCTAAGTCTCAGTCTGTGGTTTCCTTAGAATTATTTAGAGAGTCTAAAACATGATTCTTAGCCATTCCACCGATGTAGGGCTAGTAGGTCGGCGGAATGGATCATATTTAGTGTATTTTCAATGTGAAGATGTGTGTGGTAGGGGTAAATAGAAATAAGAAGTCAGGATACTATTGCATGAACAAAATTCTAAATTTTCTCATTCAAAAAAATGGTGTTTTCAAGTAGGGTTTGAGGAAACAACATGTAGAGGAGCTTAGAAATGATTTCAAAATAATTTGCAAACATAATGAAGCATGTTTCAATTGTTGGGTGGAGTAGTAGAGGTTTTGCAAATGTTTCATTAAAGAAACCCTCATGGTTGGTGTGTTTTCACCCTATAATCAAATGTTTACTGATTTTGTGTATTGATGGGCATTTCCCATCTTGAAACTTGTTTATTTGTGAGTTTCTACACATGGCCTAAGACTATTTTCAGGTTTGGTGGATTAGTGAGTATTTCTATGATGAATTGCTTTGATAAATTGACCTATTTAAGGGCTTTTACTAGTAGACAGCATGCCGGTTCTACTATGTTTTGTGAAATAAGTGTATAAACTTTTATAGTATGTTGAAAAGGATCAAAATAGGCTGATAATCTGTATTGGGATTGTGTAAATGCTTTATGATAGAAAAGGAATCACCTGATTAGATGGAATGTTGGCCTCCTAGAGATATTTGGCATTGTTTGCTAAAAATAGAGAATATGTAGAAACAATGAAAGGAATGTTGTTAAGTGCTTGGGAGCAGTCTCATTTGTGATGCCATAGTTGTGTCTATGCTTGGTAATGTTTTGAAGGTAGATTGTGAAAGATTTGATGATTTGGGAATATGTTTCCTATATATGGCAATGGTTTCTTGAATGCAAAGTAGTCAGAGTGTGTCTATACTGATATATTGGAATATTACAATCAAAACATGATGAAATTGGTATCTTAAAGGTCTAGTGATAGTGTGAAACTAATGTTGCTTGTTGTTACAAATGGTGTTTAAGTGAAGATAGGATGATGGATGTGTTGATTTGAGCAAAGATATCTTAAATGGCTGGGATGATGTTTGATTGCAGGTCTAAGGAACAAAGGTGTTTGATTGTTTTTTCCTTGAAGGGGAAAGTTGAGTTGATGAGTGATTGTTGTATTGTTTATGACAAGAACAAAGTTGAAAGTTGATTCTGAAAATGGTTTGCTAGATGGAGATGGTGAATTGGCTACTGATAGCCTTATAACTTGAAATGAAATAAATGGATTTTGGTTGAATGAAAAGTAGTTTTGGATGAATTTGACAGATTTTGTATAAATTGATCTTTTACTCTTTATTGATTTGGGAAGGAAGTTCCCTAAAGAAATGATGTTGATGAGTGGCTTAGCAATCTGATATTGCATCACAAAAAAACAATTTGATCAACATGGAATAAACAAAACAACAAAAATAAAAGCAAGCCATAATAGAATGAAAGAAAATGTATAAAGATTTCACATACCTAAAAAAGCAGAGTTTCAAATAGAGGAGTTCTACCCAATTATGCAGCCTTTGCTTCTTCCTTCCTCAAACTCCTCAAAAATTTGACTTCTTCAAAAGCTTGTTCCCCTCCAAATTTCAATTGTATATCAATTATCACATAATTCAAACTTGAATTGATATTATATGCCTCTCAAAGTGAAAACTCTGCTTTTTCTTGCAAAAGTGATGGAAAGAACATTCAAAAGGTGATGGAATCTCAAAATCATGCATGCACACTTCACTCAATCACCAAAAAGCCACTTTTTGTTAGAGCACGTGTAAAACCAGGAGAATATGCATAATTTGGGCCGACATCATGGGTATATTGTGATTTTTTACCATTTTTAGTGATAACGCGAGGACATTATTTAATCCTAAATGAACATATCTGTATTGGTTAATAATGGGCTCGTTTATGATAAATTTTGTTTTTTTAAGATTTAGATTGTACATTTATAGGGTAGAGGATTAAGGGTAATAGGGAGAGAGCTAGAGGGAGTGTGAGAGAGAGATACTTGAGAGAGGGAGATACTTGAGAGAGAGAGAGGAAGGGAGTGAGAGAGAGATAAAGGAGGGAAGGGCTAAGGGTAGAGGGTAGAGGATTTAAGGGTGAAGATTTTAAGGTTTACAATTAAGGGTAGAGGGGAGAGAGACAAAGGGAGTGACTAAGAGGGAGAGAGATAAGAGAGGGAGAGGGGGTAGGAGGGAGAGGGTGAAGAGAGGGAGAGAGAGAGACCCAACAGAGTGAGAGGGGGTAGGAGGGAGAGGGCTGAGAGAGAGAGAGAGAGAGGGAGAGAGAGACCTAACAAAGGGAGAGGGGGTAGGAGGGAGAGGGTTGAGAGAGAGAAAGAGACCTATCAAAATGGAGAGGGGGTAGGAGGGAGAGGGTTGAGAGAGAGACATAAGAGAGGGAGAGGGAGTAGGAGGGAGATGGTTTAGAGGGAGAGAGAGACCTAGTGAAGGGAGATGGGGTAGGAGGGAGAGGGTTGAGAGAGAGATACCTAAGAGAGGGAGATACTTGAGAGAGAGAGGAAGGGAGTGAGAGAGAGATAAAGAAGGGAAGGGCTACAGGTAGAGGGTAGAGGATTTAAGGGTGAATATTTTAAGGT
>VDFB02281492.1:850011566-850046858 GCA_007258455.2 Sequoia sempervirens | reverse complement strand
TTTTTGAAAATTCTACAATTTTTCACATAATCAAGTTCATGCTCACCGTCAGGATTGCATTTGGTTCAATATCGATGAAATCGAACACATGGGTAATGTTAAGTTCTCTCTTAGCTTTCCAACGATATAATTTTTTTCACTTTCTAACAATGTGAGGGCTTTCATCCATAATTTCTTTTGTTTGTATGTCTATTTTTTTCAAAAAGTAGTGTTTGGTTTTTTTTTCGTTATAAATTAACTATTCATCAAAATTTAAAATAAATTACATTTTTAGAAACTAGACTCCATTCTACAAATTTTAAAAATTAAAAAATTAAAAAAATCTATTACTTTCCAAAATTTGTAGGGGAAGCATGACCAAAATTTTGCTTTTTAGGAAGTGCCCACTTAGAAAATTAGTAAAAAATCAAATATTCATTAAAAAATTATCATAAAAACTGTGCACCAACTAGATACTATTAGCTAACTTCTGACCATAGTCATTTTAAAAATACTAAAAAAAAGGTCACTATGCTCAGGTCGTACAAGAGTTGCTATGTTATGTTTTTCTAACAAAAACAACACCAATTTGTGTACATCCCTTTGTTGAACCCCTTAATCTCAACCATTTTCAAAATAAATTTGTAGTTTAGAAAGTAGACTTAGAGCACTTCGATCCTTGTTTTTGTTCCATCTCAAAATTTTGAGTGTAACTATCCTCAATTTCACGTCCAAGGTCAGCATTTCTTGATTTTAGAAAAAAAGTGGCCACTTAAGCCCCCTTTTTGGGAACCATCTTAGTGCACTTACCCTTATGATTTTTGGGCCCAGTGAGAAATATATTTGTAACTAGAACATCTTTAGCATCATTTATTATGTCTTGGTACCACTTAGGAATATTTTTGGGTATAAGAGATGAGGATGGAGGTAGTGAAAGAGGGGGAAACTAATTCATTGGAAATAAATCCTCTACTTGTGGCTTTTCATAATGTTCCTCATATTTAGGATCAAGAATCTTTAGTTTTTCAAACTAATAAGTGATGGTGAGGAATAGGTGTTGCTTCCTATTCCATCATCACAAATAAAATTCCTACTAATGTACATGTTCTCTATTACTACATCCATTTAAATTTATATCACTTCAACTTTGAACTATACCCAAGGAAAATACATTTCAAAGATTTATCATCTGATTTTTTACTTGAAACATGCTAAAATTAATTTGATCACATTTTGGTTTCTAACTCTTTGTAATACATTAATTCTTTATTTGAACTTTTGAGATATTTTTCATATATTAATTTTTTTTAGAATAGATCCATTCTTTAATTAAATTATCCATGTGTACCTAAGATAAATATTTTTTGAGAATAGATCCATTCTTTAATTAAATCATCCATGTGTACCTAAGATAAAGATAGAATTAATTTTTTTAGAAGGTTAATTATAATAGTGAAATTTGTATACCAATGTCAATTCTCATTTACTTTTGGCCATATTTTTGGATATTATTAATAAAATTATATGGAAACATGTGGTAGACTCTTGTGTTAAGTTTGGATCATTCTCCTATACTTATCATAATTTACTCCCCTCCATAAATTTCCACACATGTCACTTATCTAGATATCGCATCTATGCCTATTTCAACATATTCACATTTTTATTCTAAGTAATTATTTTCATGTAATTGATCCCTACCATAAACTATTAGGGAGATTCTTGTATCTTTGAGAATAATTCTAGCACACTCAACTATGGTTATGTTCCTTGTGTTAGTGACTCATTTTTTTATGACTATGTGGAACTTGTATTATTTCAAAATTTAAATCTATATTAAAAGCTTTAATAATTCTTCTAAAGTGTATAGCTCCATTGATTTGATATGAAAATATTGATATTTTGACCTATATAGGTTTTTCCATTATAGTTATAAACTATTTGAGGAACTTAAAAACATCACTTTTATTTGTTGCAAAAAATACTAATGTAAACCTAGCTATCATCAATAAATATTAGGAACTAGTAATCTCACCCAAGTGAGAGAGTTTTCATTATCCCATACATATCAATGTACTACTTCAAGAAAATTTATGTTCGTTTAACCTATCCTTAGTGGAAACTAATTCCTTTATTGTTTCAAATTGTCAAGATATTGTTTTATTAACATTACAATTCTAATGTATTTTATGTGTCTCCAACATATTTAGAATGATCAAAATATGGATTCCTAGGAGGAAGTTGCATGAAATATTATTTTCTCTTGGTAGAATTTGAATATTGGTTGCAATGGAAGAAATAGGGAAGTTACAACATTTGTGGTTATGAAGTAGTTTGAATTTATGAGGAAAATTTCTCATTCCTAGATGCTAAAGGAGAATGGATCATGTCTTGATATATTGGGTGGGTCACTCATGGGTTGTATTATTCATTTTGGAGCTCCATTTTTAGGGAAGTCTTCCCATGGTATGCAAGTGATGAAATGTGATTTTTAGTAGTTCCTTTTCATGGAGCATCAAATATTTGGTCATGGGTCACCTGTTGGTTTTTAATCACATCAAGCATACATACTTTTTGCAAAAAATAAGAAAGTTTATCAGCCTAATCAAGAATATATAGAAATTAAAATTAGAATGAATGAAGCGAAAGATGAAGATGCTTATGTCTATTGTAAACTGAATAAAATGTAACTTTCCCCTCTCTTTGGTCGACCACTCTGATAATGACGAGAGTGTGCAGTTTATGATTGTAGATGGATAGTTGAGGTTTTACCTTTCATACGCTCTCTACCACATTACCCTAACTGCATAACTATTTATCCCTCTAAAGTCTCTCTCTCTCTCTCAGGTCTCACTCCCTCCCATGCTACCTAGACTATTCTCTCACTCCAATCCCCTCTCTTAGGTCTCGTTCCCTCCCACCCTACCTAGATAAATCTATCACTCCAACCCCCTTCCTCACTCTCCCTCTCTCTCTCTCCTCCTCTAGTCTTTTTGTCTCTCTCACTCTATCTCCTTCTCTTAGGTTGTTATCTTTCTCTCTCTCTCTCTCTCTCTCTCAAGTCTCTCCCTCCTACCCCCTCTCCCTCTCTTAGGTCTCTCACTCACTCCTCTATCTATCCTCTCTCCTCCCTCTATATCTCCCTCTCTATCTCTCTCTCTCTCTCTCAAGTATCTCCTCCCCTCTCTTCACATGCTCCTCTCTCTCCCATTCCCCTCTCTCACCCTATATCTCTTTTGGTCTCTCCCTCTCTCTCTCTCTAGTCTCTCCCTCCCACCCTCTCTCCCTCTCTCTCTCTCTCTCAAGTCTCTCCCTCCTAATTCTTCCTCTCTCTCTGCTCTCTCTCCTGCAAGTCTCTCCTTCCTACCCCTCTCCCTCTCCTCTCCTCCCACTCCTCTCTCTCTCTCTCTCTCCTCACTCCCTCTCTCTCTCTCTCTCTCGTGTCTCTCCTCCTACCCACCCTCCTCTCTCTCTCTCAAGCATCTCCCTCCTCTACCCCCTCCCTCTCTCTCTCTCTCTCTCTCTTTGTCAAGGCCCCCTCCTAGTCTCCCCTTCCCACTCACAGAACCTTAATTCCATCCCTCTCTCCCACTCCCCTCCCTCTCCTTTCACTCTCTTATCTCTCTCCCTCCCTCCCTCTCTCAAGTATCTCCCTCCCACCACCTCTACCTCTCTCTCTTAGGTCCCTCTCTCTCCAATACCCTCTATCTCTCTCCCACTATCTCTCAAGTCTCTCCCTCCCTCTCTCTCTCAAGTCTCTCCCTCCTACCCCCTCTTCCTCTCTCAGGTCTCTCTCACTCACTCCATCTCTCTCTCTCTATCTCCTCTCTCATGTATCTCCCTCCCACCTCATCCCTATCTCTTCCTCTTTGATGCAAGAGGATCTAGTGGTGTAAAGGAAATCCTACATCACCCAAAAATATGTTTTCCTTTATGTTTCCTTTTGTTATATTTTTGTAGATATTTTTGCATTTCTGGATACCCTTTTCATCAAATAATAGTTCTCAACTTTTAGAATTGCATTTCTATTTTTATGCTCAATTTCTATTTTTAGTAGTTTTGAATTTGAAGGCATGAGGAGACAAAAATTTATGGGAATCTTTCGGAAAAAAAAAAAAGTACTTTGGTGAAAGAATCAAGTCAAGATCATTCCCGGTTTGAAAGTTATTCAAGTTTTAGTTTGTGCTTTTTGCTTTGAAAAATCTTTCGAGTCTAGTTTTAGGCATTAAACAGTCCCGTACAGACCTCGAAATCGCCAGAATCAACAAAGCGAGTTCTTAGCGCATTCTTCACTCTAAGACCTTTCCAATAGTTCAAATAGTTTGTCAGACAAAGTCCCAGATCAAAAGTTATGGCTCCCAGAAGTTAGTGCATTTTCAAAAATGTGCTAATTTTTAAATGTAGTTTTAAAATTTGAATTTCAAATTGTAATTTTTGATGCCAAGCCGCTAAAAATTATATTTTGAATGTTTTTATGGTTCCAAAAAAGGGGGGGAGTTATTTATGGGCTAGTTCTAATTTTTGGGGTAGCTTTTTGGGGGGAAAGAGTGCATACTGAGAAAAGTCAAACTTTTGAAACTTTTTGTAACTGTCATGTATTGCAGAACCCAAGGATTTGAGATCCTCTGCATGTAAGATTTTCATATTCTAAATAATAATAATATTCTCTAGTTTGTGTGTGATTTTTTGTGTCTCCTAGGTTAGCAGCTTCGTCAGGTGGTATCTGCGTAGGTTTTCTTGAGCGTGTGGACATATTGGTGATCGTGAGGTAATTCATACTAGGACCATGGTTGTGGGTTCGAGATATTAAAGATGCCTCCAAGAGTGATGCCCGGTTGGCATAGTGGTTCCAAAGGTGGATGGGGTGGAAAAAATGTTGGTGGAAGAGATCCATTGGCAACCAAGGGTATCAGAGCCCTCCAAAGAAAAATTGATGCATTGCAGGAATAGATGAGAAGAGAGTTAAACCCAAGAAGGAGAGAAGAAAGTGAGGATGAAGAAGAGGTGGAAGATTTAGATGTAGAATAGGAAGAAGAAGCAATTGATCAGGATCAAATGTGGCTAATAAGGGCCATTTTGAAGATAAAAAAAAAACCCAAAGTAGAAGTTTCCACTTATTCTAGAAGTCTAAACCCGGAAGAGTTGATTGACTGGATCAACGAGCTAGAAGAGTATTTCGAGTATGAAGAAATAGAGGACCTAGATCAGGTTAAGTTTGCAAAAATGAAGCTCAAGGGACATGCAAATATTTGGTGGAAAGAGGTCTAGTTGGAGACAAATTGAAGAGGAAAAGGAAAGATTGACAATTGGGATCACATGGTGGAGAAACTGAAGAAGCAATTCATACCAGTGGACTACGAGTTAGATCTATTGAAGAAATTGCAAGGGTTGAAGCAAGGAAACAGATTTGTGAAAGAATCTATAGAATATTTTCACAAGATGATCATCAGAACGGGCCATGAAGAGGCCAACAAGGAGAAGGTAGCTCGTTATCTTAATGGGTTATGACTGAGCATTTAAGAGGAGCTAAGCCTAGTCATAATGAACACCATTGAGGATGCATACCCGTTTTCTCTCAAATTCAAAGAGAAGCTGAATAGAAGATTTGACAACAAGCAAAAGAGATGAGGAGGTCAAAGTGAAAGGGGTAGTGGAAGATCTTTTGGAATCTGAAATGAGGATGAGAAGAAAAATGGAGATGTGGGTACTAGCTAAAACTAGAAGAATGATAACTTCTACCACCCTCATGATCAAAATAGTGGCAATCAAAGAGGTAGAGGATGAGGAAGATCTAGACAAGGACCTTGGAGAGGAAGTTTTAGAGGAACTTGATTCTAGTGTGGTCAAGAAGGGCATCAATCCTATGAATTCCCACAACACCAAGGAAAGATAGACAAAAAGTTAGAAGGTCATGGAAGGGTTGCACATGTAGATAAGGAGACTCAATCTAAGCATTCAAATGATGCTGAAAGGGGAGAAGCCCTAATGGTTAGAAGAGCCCTGGTGATTGCAGAGAAGGAGCTAGAATAGAGGAAGAATCTATTCCACACAAGGTACAAGTGTGAAGTAAAATGCTATGATATCATTATTGACAATGGGAGCACTGATAATTTGGTGTCAAAAGAGATGGTTACGAAGTTGAAGCTGAACAGGGAAAGGAATTTACATCCGTATTGGATTTCTTAGTTGTAAAAAGACCACAAAGTTCTGGTCAATGAGCAGTGCCTGGTGAAGTTCAAGATTGGGAGCTATCATGATGAGGTACTCTATGATATCATCCCCATAGATGCATGTCACATGTTGTTGGGGAGGTTGAGGCAGTTCGACAGGCGAGCTATACATGATGGCCATGCAAACACTTATTCCCTGATGAAGGATGGAGTTCGCCATAAGTTGAAACCCTTAAAGGATGCCGAAGAAAAGGTATTCCATAGTGCTAGAGTTTGTTATGTTGATGGAAGGAAACTTTAAGAAGGCATGAAGCATGAGCGTATGTGTTATGCATTGATTCCTAGAATGGATAAGGAAGATAGTGAGGAGGTACCAATAGAATTTTCTAGATTATTGAATGAATTTTAGGATATTGTTTCTGATAATGTTCTTGAGAGTTTACCACCAGTGAGGAAGATCAATCATCAAATTGACTTGATATTTGGAGCTAGTTTTCCAAATAAGGCAACTCACAGAATGACCCCTAGAGAAAATGAGGAGTTGAACAGACAAGTTCAAAAGTTATTGAGAAAGAGTTTGATTCGAGAGATTTTGAGTCCATGTGTAGTACCTATAGTACTAGCATCAAAGAAGGATGGGGAGTGGAGGATGTGTATATACTCTCGACCCATAAATAGATAACACTCAAGTACATATTTCCCCTACCAAGGATGGATCACCTAATGGATTGTTTGAGTCGGGTTCAGTACTTCACAAAGATTGATTTGAAAAGTGGATATCACCAAATTTGAATTCAAGAGGGAGATGAATGGAAGACCACCTTCAAGACCAAAGAGGCCTATAAAAGTGATTAGTCATGCCTTTTGGACTAACCAATACATCGAGCACATTCATGTGGCTCATGAATGAGGTACTCGAAGAGTTTCTGGGAAGTTTTGTTATTGTGTATTTAAATGATATTTTGATATTCAATAAGTCATTGGATGAGTATTGACTGCATATTTGTAGAGTCTTTGAGAAGTTAAGAGAAGAGAAATTGTTGATTAATCTGAAGAAGTGTAGTTTCGTGAAAGAGTTAGTGTACTTGGGGTTTGTTGTCTCAGTAGAAGGTCTCAAATGGCCCTAGAGAAGGAAAATACTATTTTGGAATGACCTACCCCAAGAACTACTACTAAGGTGAGATCTTTGCATGATTTGGCCAACTTTTATAGGAAGTTCATTAGAAACTTTAATAGTATTTGTGCACCCCTGACTGAAACAATGAGAGGGGATAGAAATAAGTTCAAATGGAGCATGGGGGCAGCAAAAGATTTTGATTTGTTGAAGAAAAAGGTGACATAACAGTCTGTTCTAGCCCTCCCAGATTTCAATAAGGTGTTTTAGGTGGATTGTGATTCTAATGGTTGTGCCACTGGAGCAGTGTTAAGCTAAAAAGGTAAGCCCATTGCCTACTTCAGCGAAAAGTTAAATGATGCATAGAGAAAGTAATCTGTATATGATTAGGAATTTTATGCAATAGTTCAAGCATTAAAGAAATGGAGGCATTATCTATTGCCGAAGGAATTTGTTATGTATATTGATCATCAAGAATTATAATACTTGAATAGTTAGGGAAAATTAAATCTAAGGCATATGAAATGGGTAGAATTTTTGCAAAGTTATACCTTTGTTTTAAATCATAGGAGTGGGAGGTCAAATAGGGTTGCAGATGCTTGAAGTAGGAGGCATAAATTTTTGACAAAGATGTAGATTGAAGTGGTTGGGTTCAATGAACTCAAGACATTGTACCCTAAAGATCCTATTTTTTGCAGAGGCTTGGAAAGCTTGCAAGGAGTTTGTTATAGTTGATAAGACAAAGTGGCTAGATTTCATAATCTAGGATGGCATGTTGTTTAAGGGAAGTCAATTGTGTATTCTGAGGAGTTCCATGAGGGAGAACCTAATAAAGGAGAAGCATAGTGGAGGAATGGAAAGACATTTTGGTTAGGATAAGACCATTTCCATTATTAGTGAGCATTATCATTGGCCTTAATTATCATACGATGTGAAGAAGTTTGTGTGGAGTTACAGGGTATGTCAGATGGCTAAAAGAGTGAGCCACAATATAGGGTTGTATTAGCCCTTACCTATACCAGAGAGGCCATGGGAGGATATAAGTATGTAATTTGATGAGGGCACATCCTGAGACTTAGAAAATAACTCACAAACAAGAGAATAATTTTATTATTTAGAAAATGGAGCTTCTTACATGCAGAGGATCTCAAATCCCCAAGTTTTACAACACATGCAAGTTACAGAAAGCTACAGAATAACCCTTTTGCAATATGCGAGCTTGTCCCCAAAAAGTTACCCAAAAATTAGAAACCCACCCATAAATAGAGATCCTCATTAGTTTGGAGCCAAAACAACATTCAAATTTGAGTTTAGGTGGTTTGGCACTGAAAATTTACAACATGAAGTTCAAATTTCAAAAGAGCATTTGCAATTGTATCTTCTAGAAAGTGCGCCAACTTCCTGGGGCCATAACTTTTGATCTGGGACTCTGATTCGCGAACCGTTTGAACCGTTGGAAAGGTTTCAAAGTCAATAACGCACTAGAAATTTTCTATGCCAATTTTGGAAAGTTTCAAAGCCAATCTGGGAGCTCTAAGTGCTTCAAATCTAACTCAGAAGATTTTCAGGTGCAAATATGGGAAACTAAAACTATAATATCTTTCAACCTAGGAACCGAAAATAAAAACCGTAAATTGGGAATTTCATTATGACAAAAAGGGTATCCAAAAATGTAAAAACATATAAAAACTGAGAAACTTAAAATTTAACTATTTTTGGGTGATGCAAGATTGCCCTTACACCACTGGATGCTCCTGCATTAGACACCTAGGGTAATTTGAGAAGTGACCCCATCACGTCTCAAATGGTGGAGGAAAACCCAACGGTCAACTGCTACCTTAGATAGCCAGGATGAATCTTCTATAGGCCTTCCTCTCCATTTCACCAGATATTCTTCATACTGCCTGTTTCTGGTACTCCTTCCCACATGACTATCGAAGATTGCTTCAATCTCCTCCTTTTCTGAAGTAGGTGCAGGAATCCCACACTGTTCCATCGTTGGTACTTCCTCTTTGCCACCTTCATGATACTCTGTCAAATCTGAAATGTTGAACACAGGGGAAATGTTGAATCCATCCGACAACTCTACCTCATATGCATTCCTTGAATTATGCCTCTTCAAAATTTTACAGGGACCGAACCTCTTCATCTTCAATTTGTTATATGTTCCCACTGGAAACCTTTCTTTCCTCAAGTGGACCATCGCTTTATCACCAATCTGAAACTCCTTATACCTCCTCTTCTGATCTGCCTTAGCCTTATACTGCATATTCATCTTGTTAATATGTTCTTGTACCTTCTCATGTATATCCTTGATGTGTTCTACAAAATCTTTGGCTTCAACACTTATTCTCTTCTCTTGGTCCATCTTCCTCAATTCTGGGGCTGTTTTGGGGCTACCTCCATACACAATCTGGAATGGTGATCTACCAGTGCTTCTATTGACAAAATTGTTTTAAGAAAATTCTGCCTGGGGTAAGATCAAGTCCTATCCCTTGGGTTTATCTCCTACCAAACATCTTAGTAGGTTACCCAGACTCCTGTTAACAACCTTTGTCTACCCATCTATTTGTGGATGATGTGCAGAACTGAACTTCAACTCTGTCTTCAGCTTCTTCCACAAGGTCCTCCAAAAGTACCCCACAAATTTGGTGTCACGATCTGAAACAATACTCTTTGGCAAGCCATGTAGCCTCACCACCTCTTTGAAGAAAAAATCAGCAATGTGGACTACATCATGGGTCTTCTGACATGGAATGAAATGTGCCATCTTTGAAAACCTATCAACCACCACAAAGACTGAATCATTCCCTCGTTGTGTCCTTGGCAAACCAAGAATAAAGTCCATAATTATATCCTCCCATGGCCTCTCTGGTACAAGTAAGGGTTGATACAAGCCTGTATTCTGGCTCACTCCTTTAGCCATTTGACATACCCTACAACTTTGTACAAACTTCTTCACATCCTATGACAACTGAGACCAATAATAATGCTCACTGATAATGGCAATGGTCTTATCCTGACCAAAATGTCCTGCCATTCCTCCACTATGCTTCTCCTTTATCAGATTCTCCCTCATGGAACTCCTCAGGATACACAATTGACTTCCCTTAAATAACATGCCATCCGGATTATGAAATCCAGCCACCTTGTCCTGTCCACTATAACAGGTTCCTTGCAAGCTTTCCAAGCCTTTGCAAAATTAGGATCTTCTGCATACAGTGTCTTGAGTTCATTGAACCCAAACACTTCAATCTGTATCTTTTTCATCAATGTATGCCTTCTCCTTAAGGCATATGCAACCTTATTTGACTTCCCACTCCTATGTTTCAAAACAAAGGTATAATTGTGAAAAACTCTACCCATTTCATATGCCTTTGATTTAATTTTTCCTGACTATTTAGGTACTGCAAGGCCTGATGATTAGTATATAGAACAAATTCCTTCAGCAACAAATAATGTCTCAATTTCTTTAATGCTTGAACTATTGCATAAAATTCTTGATCATATACAAAATAATTTCTCTTGACATCATTTAACTTTTCACTGAAATAGGCAATGGGCTTACCTTCTTGGCTCAACACTGCTCCAATGGCACAACCACTAGCATCACAATCCACCTGAAACACCTTGTTGAAATCTGGGAGGGCTAGAACAGGTTGCTCTGTCACCTTCTGATTTAACAGTTCAAAACTTTTTGCTTCTTCAGTGCTCCACATAAATTCTTTTCTATCCCCCCTCATTTTTTTAGTCAGGGGTCCACAAATACTACTGAAGCTTCTAATGAAATTCCTATAAAAACTAGTCAAACCATGGAAAGATCTCACCTCGGTAGCAGTTCTTGGGGTAGGCCATTCCAGAATAGCCTTCACCTTCTCTGGGTCCATCTTGAGACCTTCTGTTGAGACAACAAACCCCAAGTACACTAACTCCCTCTTCACAGAAACTGCACTTCTTTAGATTAATCAGCGGTTTCTCTTCTCTTAACTTCTCAAAGACTCTCTGAATATGCATAAAGATGCTCATCCAACGTCTTACTGAAAATTAAAATATCATCTAAATACATAATAAAACTTCCAGAAATTCTTTTGCAGGTACCTGGATTTCACCAGGCCACATGAATGTGCTTTCGGTGCATTAGTTAGCCCAAAAGGCATGACTAATAACCACTTCATTCTGAGGCCCTCTTTGGTCTTGAAGGCAGTCTTCCATTTCATCTCCCTCTTGAATTGAATGCGGTGATATCCACTTTTAGATCAATCTTTATGAAGTACTAAGCTCCACTCAAACAGTCCATCGGGTCATCCATCCTTGGCAGGGGAAATCTGTACTTGATTGTTATCTTGTTTATGGCTCAAGAATTTGTACACATCCTCCACTCCCCATCCTTCTTTGGTGCTAGTACTACAGGTACTACACATGGACTCAAACTCTCCTGTATCAAACCCTTTCTCAGCAACTCTTGAACTTGTCTGTTCAACTCCTCATTTTCTACTGAAGTCATTCTATGAGCTGCCTTATTTGGCAAACTGGCTCTAGGAATCAAGTCAATCTGATGACTGATCTTCCTTATTAGTGGTAAACCCTTAGGTACATTACCATAAACAATATCCTAAAACTCATCCAACATCCCAGAAACTTCTTCTAGAACCTTCTCACTATCCTCCTTACTCACTCTAGGAATCAATGCACCAACACACATGCTCATGCTTCATACCTTCCTAAAATTTTTCTTCCATTTACATAACAAATTCTAGCACTACTACATACCTTTTCTTCGGTCTCCTTCAGGGGTTTCAACTTGTGACGAACCCCATCCTTTGTCAAGGAATAAGTGTTTGCATGGCCATCATGTATAGCTCGCCTATCGAACTGCCACGACCTCTCCAACAACATGTGACATGCATCCGTAGGGGATGATATCACAAAAGCCTCATCATGGTAGCTCCAGATCTTGAACTTTACTAGGCACTGCTCATTGACCAAAACTTTGTGGTCTTTCTGCAACCAGGCAATTCGATATGGATGTGGGTGCCTTTCCCTCTTCAGCTTCAACTTTGTGACCATCTCTTCTGACACCAGATTATTGGTGCTCCCACCATCAATAATGACATCACAACATTTTCCTTCACACTTGCACCTTGTGCGAAATATATTCTTCCTCTGTTCTGGTTCCTTTTCCTCAGTCACCAGGGCTCTTCTAATCACTAGGGCTTCTCCCCTTTTAGCATCATCTGAATGTTGATTAGGCCTCCTCATGCGCATCATAACCCTTCCATGACCTTCTAGCCTTTTTTATGCGCCCTTCCTTGGGTATTTGTGGACATTCCTTAGGCTCGATACCCTTCTTCACCACCACTTTGGAAACACATTCCTCTGAAACCACCTCTTCCAGATCCTTGTCCATATCTCCCTCATCCTCGACCTCTTTGATCACCACTGTTTTGATCACGAGGGTGGTAGAAGTTGTCATTCCTTTGGCTTCGGTGGGTACTCACATCTTCACTTTTATTTTCATCATCATTTTAGCTTCTGAAGGTCTTCCATTACCCCTTCCAATTTGACCTCCTCATCTTTTTTGCTTGCCATTAAATCTTTTGTTTAGCTTCTCTTCCACCTTCAGAGCAAACTGATACACATCCTCAATGGTGGTCATTTTGACTAGGCTTAATTCCTCCTGAATGCTTGGTCGTAATCCATTAAGATATCGGGCTACCTTCTCCTTATTGGTCTCTGTGTGACCCGTTCTGATGATTATCTTGTGAAAATCTTTAGTATATTCTTTCACAGATCTGCTTCCTTGTTTCAACCCTTGCAATTTATTCAACAGATCTAACTTGTAGTCCACTGGTATGAACTGCTTCTTCAATTTCTCTACCATGTGATCCCATCTGGTGATATTGCCCTTTCCTCTTTGGTTTCTTTCCAACTGAACCTCGTTCCACCAAATACTGGCATGGCCCTTTAGCTTCATTTTCCCAAACTTAACCCGATCTGGGTCCTCTATTTCCTCATACTCAAAATATTCTTCTAGTTCGTTGATCCAGTCGATCAAATCTTCTAGGTTCAAACTTCCGGAATAATTGGGGACTTCTACTCTGGATCTTTTCTTGATCTTCGAAATGGCCCTTATTATCCGCATTTGGTCTTGATCAATTGCTTCTTTTTCCTCTTCTACATTTAAACCTTCTTCCTCTCCTTCATCCTCATTTTCCTCCCTCGGGTTTAACCCTCTTCTCAACTACTCTTGTAATGCATCAATTTGTCTCTGGAGGGCTACCAGTGCATCTCTTCCACCAGCATTTCTGCCACCTCGACCACCTCTGGCACCACCACGCCTACCAGGCATCACTCTTGGAGGCATCTTTCTTGACCTCGACCCACAACCATGGTCCTGGTGCGATCTGCCTCATGATCAACGATCTGTCCACATGCTCAAGAAAACCCGCTCTGATACCACTTGATGAGGGCACAACCCGAGAGTTAGAAAATAACCCACAAACAAGAGAATAATTTTATTATTCAGAAAATGGAGATTCTTACATGTAGAGGATCTCAAATCCCCAAGTTCTACAACACATGCAAGTTACAGAAAGCGATAGAATAACCCTTTTGCAATATGCGAGTTTGTCCCCAAAAAGTTACCCAACAATTAGAAACCCACCCATAAATAGAGCTCCTCATTAATTTGGAGCCAAAAAAACATTCAAATTTGAGTTTAGGCGGTTTGGCGCCAAAAATTTACAACATGAAGTTCAAATTTCAAAAGAGCATTTGCAATTGTATCTTCTAGAAAGTGTGCCAACTTCCCAGGGCCATAACTTTTGATCTGAGACTCCAATTCGCAAATCGTTTGAACCGTTGGAAAGGTCTCAAAGTCAATAACGTGCTCAAAATATGCTACACCAATTTTGGCAAGTTTCGGGACCGATCCAGGAGCTCTAAGTGCCTCAAATCTAACTTAGAAGATTTTCAGGTGCAAATCTGGGAAACTAAAACTACAATATCTTTCAACCCAAGAACCAAAAATAAAAACCGTAAATTGGGAATTTCATTATGATGAAAAGGGAATCCAAAAATGTAAAAACATATAAAAACCTAGAAACTTGAAATTTTACTATTTTTGGGTGATGCAAGATTGCCCTTACACTACTAGATGCTCCTACATCAGAATTTGTTCTTGGTTTTCCAAGGACACAGAGAGGGAATGATTTAGTAATTGTGGTAGTTGACAGGTTTTCAAAAATGGCACATTTCATCCCATGCCAGAAGACCCATGGTGCAATCCACATTGCTGACTTGTTCTTCAAAGAGGTGGTGAGGCTACATGGTCTGCTAAAGAGTATAGTCTTAGATCGTGACACCAAATTTTTTGGATACTTTTGGAGGACCTTGTGGAATAAGTTGAAGTTTAATTCTACATACCATCAAGAGACTGATGGATAGAATGAGGTTGTGAAAAGAAGTCTAGGCAACCTACTAAGATGCTTGGTAGGAGATAAACCCAATGGATGGGACTTGATCTTACCCCAAGTACAATTTTCTTACAAAAAATTTGTCAACTGGAGCACGGGATGATCACCATTCCAAATTGTGTATGGAGGCAATCCAAGAATTGCTCTAGAATTGAGAAAGATGGACCAAGAGAAGAAGAAAAATTCTGAAGCCGAAGACTTTGTAGAGCACATCAAGATTATACATGAGAAGGTGAGAGAACATATTAACAAGATGAATATGCAGTATAAGGCCAAGGAAGATCAGAAGAGGATGAATAAGGAGTTTTAGATTGGTGATGAAGTGATGGTCCACTTGAGAAAAGAAAGGTTTCTAGTAGGAATTTATAACAAATTGAAGATGAAGAAGTTTGGTCCCTATAAGATTTTGAAGAGGGATGATTCAATGAACACATATGAGGTAGAGTTTCCAGATGGAGTCAACATTTCCCTTATGTTCAACATTTCAGATTTGACAGAGTACCATGAAGGTGGTGTAGAGGAAGTACTAGCCATGGAACATCATGGCATTCTAGCACCTACTTCAGAGAAGGAGGAGATTGAAAAAATCCTATATAGTCATGTGGAAAGGAGTAATAGAAATAGGTAGTATGAAGAATATCTAGTGAAGTGGAGAGGAAGGCCTGAGGAATATTCATCCTGGTTGTCTAAGACAGAGGTTGACCATTTGGGTTTTCCTCAACCATTTGAGACATGATGGGGTCACTTCCCAAATTACCCTAGGTGTCAGATGCAAGAGTATCCAGTGGTGTAAGGGACATCCTGCATCACCCAAAAATATTTTTTCCTTTATGTTTCCTTTTTCTATCCTTTTGTAGATGTTTTCTCATTTCTGGATACCCTTTTTGTCGAATAAAAATTCCCAATGTTCAGAATTGCATTTTTACTTTTCTACTCAATTTCTATATTTAGCAGTTTTGAATTTGAAGGCGCGAGGAGGTAGAAATTTATGGGAAGCTTCAAAAAAAAAATCACTTTAGTGAAAGAATCATGTCAAGATCATTCCCAGTTTGAAAGTTAGTCAAGTTTTAGTTTCTACTTTTTTCCTTGAAAAATCTTCTTAGTCTAGTTTGAGGCACCAAATGGTCCCGTATGGGCCTAGAAATTGCTAGAACCAATAGAGTGGGTTCTTAGAAAATTATTCACTTTGAGACCTTTCCAATGGTTCAAATGGTTCATCAAATGGAGTCCCAGATCAAAAGTTATGGCTCTCAGAAGTTGGTGCATTTTAAAAAATGTGCTAATTTTTTTAAGTAGTTTTAAAATTTGAATTTGAATTTGTAATTCTTGGTGCCAAGCCACTAAAACTCATATTTCAAATGTGTTTTTGGCTACAAACCAAAAAGGGGGGAATTATTTATGGGCTAGTTCTAATTTTTGGGGTAGCTTTTTGGGGGGAAAGAGTGCATACTGAGAAAAAGGGAACTTCTAAAATTTGTTGTAACTAGCATGTATTGCAAAACTCAAGGATTTGAGATCCTCTGCATGTAATATTTTCATATTCTAAATAATAATAATATTCTCTAGTTTGTGTGTGATAAACTGTGTCTCGTGTTAGCACCCTCTTCATAATTAAACCAAAATGATGAAAGAATGGAATGTAGCATGTAACAATGGAATTGATTACCTTGCCATGATGTTTGATCTTGAATGTCTACAAAAAAATATGAATAATCTACCCTTGAATGTGTTAGGAAGCTAGCTTGATGATTTGCAATATAAAATCCCTAGCTTGCTTGTCTTGAGATGGAAGAATGATGGATGAATAATGAAGAATGAATGTGTGTGAGATGGGTGATGTAAAATGAGGAGAAAAACACTTATTTATACACACTTGTGCCTTAGTAATCCAATGATACCTCATCACAAGCCAACATCAAGTAATTTTGAATAAAAACACGAAAGGAAATTTGAAAAAAATTGAATTAGGAGTCAAGGGGGACTCATTCACTACCCATCGCGAATGGGTCCCACCTTGGACTTGAAAGTGGGTGTCAAGAATTATCTTGCATTTAATGTTATTTGTCAGGTTTACATTCAAAAATACATTTAATTAAGCCTTGTAAGGGCATCAAGGGGTCAAAAAAAGAATAAGAAAGGTGTAAAAAGTGAAATTATGCCTAGAAAATAAATAAATCACGTTATAATTCATTAGAAAACTTTAAAATAGGACTTGATAAGGAATAAAAATGGAATATTTAGATGAATTATAATGCGAAGAATCTAAAAAAGTGTAGAAATGTGTTACAACACTTCACAACACCATCACAAAACATTAATAAATACATTTTATTCAATTTTCAAGGGTCCAAGACCTAGGGTGGACATGTAAAACACCTCACAACACTAAATCAAAGCCTCATTAAGTCCAATTTATCATGAATTATTCCCATGTGAAGCAAGAGGTCCTTTTTTCTATGGTTCAAAAATTCAACTCTTCATCATGCTGAGATGGTGCAAAATTAGAGAGCCAAATGGCATGATAAATACATAAAGGAAAAAAAATTCTAGCTAGGTGATTGGGCCCTCCTTTATGATTCTAGGTATCAAGATAATGCTGGAAAACTGCAAACCAGGTGGTTAGGACCATATGAAGTTGTAGATGTCTTCTCCAATGGTGTTTTTCAACTCACAACCATTGACCTTGTTAGATTCAAGCTCTTGGTCAATGGTCACTATCTCAGGTTATATCATAAGCCAACTTCCAAACAAGAACTCATGTAGTAATTTATTCAACACCAAACCTCTGAAGTTCTTGTAGCCAAACGAGGTGGACCTAGTGTCCCTCCTTCTAACTAGTCAAGGTATGCATCCAATCATAATAAAGATTTACACTTTTGTGGGAATCAATTTCTTCATAAATAAATTCATCCACTCATCCATCTCCATCCTTTCTCTTCCATAGTTCTCCACCATCACTTTGCTCCACCATCATTTCATTTAATTTCTCAACTGTACATTTAAAGTAACCCATACTTCCTTCCACATTCTTTGCAAACGACACTCCAAATTTTTAGGTATGTGTGTAGCAACTTGCTATATCTTAATTATATTAAATGAATTTATTTAATTACTGTATATTAATGTTGATATTTCACATAGTAATTTTTTGTACTCTACCCCATCACATCATAATTACATCCTAGCTTGTGTGGACACATTCTCTAAATTAGGTTGGGGAGGAGTGTGAAACCACATGTCCACATGTCATACATGTCATCTTTGCGCCACAATGGCAAAAAATTTAAAGTGATATTTGAAATGATAGCTTGCATGTGTGATATGACACAGAACCGCCACCATTTTCTTTGATGATACCCCTCATTTATGTTCCTTTATTTCCTTAGTCATAGTTGTAACGTCACCAAAAAAATAAATTTCATATGACATTGGTGTTGGCACAAAATTCTTTTATCGTCCAAGCTACAAAAATAGGAGCATGCCTGTTAGGGAAGAAGCATACCAAGAATATGAGCAGGTAGCTACTACTATAGGTAAAATAGTATTGGGATACCTATCACAGAGATGGAATAGTTTGCAAGATCAGTTAAAACACGTTGAACCCCATTCCTTGCAAAATTATTCTACATGTAAACGAAGCACTAGGTACATACATCTTGGAAGGATGAGGCAGCAGTATTGGCTTCCATTGAAATTTTAGCCACCTACTCTATTATGGATAGTACTAGACTAAAAATATTATCAATATGATATAGATACAAAAAGGTCAAGGTGGAGAAGATTGGAAAACAAGCATAGGTTCTACTGGGATCCCAATTCAGATACTATAGAGACTAATATGGGACAATTGGCAGTTGGTGACTTTAGAGCTTTGACAAGGAAAAGGAATAGAGCTCCCTCTATTGGAGGACCAACAAATGATTAGGTTGGGGGAGATGATGAGTCCAAATAATGGCTCGATTTCAATAGGGTTTATCATATATTTTTTGTTGATACTATAGAGTTTGACACCTAGTTATTGACATTATCCATGTTATTTCCCTAAAATTATGAACCTTTGGCATGAACTTATCCTTGTGAATTTTGATGATATTAGCATGCTATGTGAATTATCTATGTTAATTTTACATGTGGCTAAATGGATGTTACTTTGAGGTAATTATGGATATCCAATTGTTTTGTGCATACTAATGTCATTATGTAGGTTCACATTAAGATACCGATATAAATGAATCCTAAAAAGTAGAGGAAGTTCCTGCCAGTTGTTCAATTGCTAAGAAAGTCAAAATATGGTCATTAAGAGGTTAATGGAGGGAAAAATATCAATGGAGGGAAACTTCCAATGGTGGGAAATTCCTAGCTCGTATGGAAGTTGTAACTACCTTTTAAATGATCATGTTTGTTTGTTAGTTGAGAAAATATAGGAAGTGTGTTGTGTTGGATCCTTGTTGAGGCAAGTCTGCTTTGACTAAATCTGGTGCATGCATAACTTCCTCCCTCTCCTTTCCATGTTTTCAATAAATGGAATCCTCCTATTTTGTTGGAGTCGATTGCCTAGGTAGTTATGGTTAATTAGAAGTTTTTCCCTCTATAAATAATGGTCAGATTCCCCTTTTCATAAGGTTGGATGTTCTAAGATTGTACTTGCACTTTTAGTTTAAGTAATACAGTCATATTGCTGATATGTTGTAATCATTTTTTCAAGGAATAAAATGATATTTTGATTTGTTGCATTTGAGTTAGCTCAGGGAAGACTCATTCAAGGGGGACCACTTGGTGAGAATTCCACCCATTTAGTTTAATAGTTATTTTTATGTTCAATAATTAGCTTTGATTTCAGTAGCTGTTTGTTCCTAGAACCATTGGAAATTGTTCTATGACTGTTCCTACAACTAAGGCAAACAGAGTAGATTCCTGTTTGTTTGCTAAGATTTCTATTTTTGTTATCCATTACAATTCTTGGGTTGATGATCAACTTAGTTGTTTATTTGTGCTTAGTATTTATGTTAATCTCTTTCCAATATTTTTTTTAGTATTGTTCCCTTTTCTAGTCATAGGATCAGGATGACTATAGTTGAGTCCTAGTGCACGGATAGTGCTGACCCATTTCAAGTTTATGTCCCTATGTTGATAATGAAATGCACCTTCATGATGAGTAACATAGCTACTTAGTGTAGATTCCTAATCCCTAATTCACAACTCTCAGGGCTTAGTTATTGAACCATTAGAGGAGGCCAACTCTCTCAACCCTTAAACCCTAATCCTTCAACCCCTATAACCTCTACCCTATACATTGGACCCTAACCCTAATCCACCAACCCTATACCCTCAATCCTATACCCTCAATCATATACCCTCAACCTTAAATCCTCAAACCTTAATCCTTAAACCCTAAATCCTTAAACCCTCTACCCTCTATCCTATACATTAAACCATCAAGCCTCAATTCTCAACCATCAACCCTTACTCCCTCAATCCTCAATCCTAAGACCCTAAACCTTCAACCCTATACATTGGAATCTCAACCCCAATCCTTCAACCATATGTACCCTTAACCCTATACCCTCAACCCAATACCCTACTCCCTCAACCCTATATGTTGTCAACCCTATACCCTTAATTCTCAACCATCTACCCTATACATTGGATCCTTAACCCTCATATATCTCCCTCCCTCCCTCCTCTTCTCTCCTTTTCTCTATCTCACTTCTCCATCCATCTCTCTATCCATCCATCGATCCCTCTCTACCCTAATCCCTCAACCCCTAAACCCTTAAACCCTCAAACCTCAACCCTCAACCCTTAAACCCTAAACCTTTAAACACTCTACTCTTTTCCTGATACCCTCTAACCTCAACCCTAACCCCTCAACCCTTAAATCCAAGAAAACTCTCTACCCTAATCCTAAACCCTCAACCCTAATCCCTTAAACCTTAAACCATCAACCCTCTACCCTCTATCCTCAACCCTCGACCCTTAAACCCTAATCCCTCAACCCTATACCCTCAATCTTAAACCCTCAACCCTCAACCCTCAACCCTTAAACCCTAAACCCTAAAACTTTAAACCCTCTACCCTCTACTCTCTACCCTATACATTGAACCCTCAACCCTCAACCCTCAAGCTCTAAACCCCCAACCCCTATACCATCTACCCTTTACATTGGACCCTTAGCCTAATCCTTCAACCATATACCCTCAAATGAATTCCCTAAAACCTCTACCCTCAACCCTAAACCCTCATCCCTAAACCCTTTAACCCTAAACCCTTAAACCTTCTACCCTATATCGTCTACCCTCAACCCTAATCCCTCAACCCTTAAACCCTAATACCCTAAAACATCAACCCTATAGGTCATCCACCCTAATACCTCGACCCTATACCCTCAACCACTATCCCTTTCTCTCTATCTATACATCTCAGCTCTCTCCCTCCCTCTCTCCTACCCTCTCTAATTGTCTCTATCTACCCTCTCCCTCTTTCTACATACCTCTTGCTCAATCAATCCAGACCACCCTCTCTTTCTCCCTCTATCTATCTCTCTCTATCTCACTCCCACTCTCTCCCACTCCCTCTCCCTCCCTCTCTCTTAGGTCTCTCCCTCCCACACCCTCTCTCTCTCAGGTCTCTCCCTCTAGCAACCTACCTAGGTAACTCTCTCTCTATATCTCTATCCATCAATCCCTCCCACCCTACCTAGATAAATCCCTATCACTCTACCCCCTTCTATCTCTCCCTCTCTCAGGTCACTCCCTCCCACACCCTCTCCCTCTCTCATGTCTCTCACTCTCACACTCCCTCTCTTTCACACTCCATGTCACTACCTATCTCTCAAGCCTCTCCTTCTCACCCTCCGTCACACTCTCAAGTCTCTCCCTTTGGCACCCTACCTACATAACTCTCTCTTTATCTCCCCCCTCTCTCTCCCCCTTATCTCTCTCTCTCTCTCTCTCCCTCTCTCTCAATTCTCTCTCTCCCACCCTCCCTCACTCTCTATCCCTCCCACCCTACCTAGCTAAGTCCCTCTCAATCCAACGCCTTCTCTCCCATTCCCTTTCTCTTAAAATATCACTTCCACCCCCTCTCCCTCTCTCAAGACTCTCTCTCTCTCCCACCCTACCTGGACAACTCTCTCTCTCTCTCTTAAAATTCTCCCTCCCTTTAAAGACATACATAAATACATACATACATACATACATACAAGCATAATACATACGTACATACAATCCTACATACATACAAGCATACATGTACATGTGTAGATACAATCTTACATACATATAGGCATACATACATACATAGAAGCATGCATACATACATAAATACAAGCATGCATACATACATACATACATACATGACATAAAAGCATACATGTGCATACAAACATACAAATATATAAACATACATTCAATAGAGTAGCATTTAACATAAAGAAAGACAACACGAGCATGTTATACCACACTCACATTATGTCTTGCTAGACATGTCCCTCACAAACACAAAAAAAACATGTCAAAACTAAGATATAATGTGAGCACATTATAACGTGCTCACATTATATCGTGTGTGCATTATAATGTGCTCATGTTATAACATGCACACATTATAACACACATGCATTAGATCTTGCTTTGGGAATCCCCAAGCCTTGGGCTTGGTATTTTCATTGGAATACCAACCCAAAGGCTTGTAGAGAATTCCCAATGACCATAGATGTGTTTTTTGCAAATTCTACAATATTTTCACATAATCGGGTTCATGCTCATTGTCAAGATTACACATGGTTCAATGTTGAACAAATCAAACACCTAGGTAATGTTAGGTTTTGTCTTAGCTATCCAATGATGTAATTTTTTCACTTTTTGACAATGTTAAGCCTTTCATCTATAATTTCTTTTGTTTGTGTGGCTTTTTTTGGAAAAAAGTAGTGTTTGGTGTTTTTTTCATTATAAATTAACCGTTCATCAAAATTTCAAATAAGTTACATTTTTAAAAACTAGACTCCATTCTACAAATTAAAAAAAAAACAAAAAAATCAATTAGTTTCCAAAATTTTTAGGGGTAGCACGGCCAAAATTCTATTTTTCAAGAAGTTTCCACTTAGAAAATTAGTAAAAATTCAAATATTCATTAAAAATTTATCAGAAAAAAGCATGCATCAACTACATACTATTAGCTAATTTCTCACTAGATCAATTTTTAAAATACTAAAACAAGGTTCATCGTGCTAGGGAAGTACAAAAGTTGCTATGTTATGTTTTTTTGACCAAAAAAACACCAATTTCTATACGTACCTCTTTTGAATCCCTTAATCTCAACCATTGTCAAACTAAATTAGTAGTGTAGAAAGTAGACTTGAATCACTCCAATCCTTTTTTTTGTTCCATCTCAAAATTTTGAGTGTAACTACCCTAAATTTCACATCCAAGTCAGTATTTCCTGATTTCAGAAAAAAAAAAAATGGCCACTTAAGCCCCCTTTTTGTGACCCATCTTTTTGCACTTACCCTCTTAAATTTATTCTCATTTTTCCTCTTCCTCATCCCACCCCTGTAGGATAGACCCAAAAATGATAGGCGATCATGGAGAAATTGTACATGTTCTTCTCCTTCTTTCCTTATACATAGAATCGACTCCCTTATCTATCTTTGTAATTAAAGTTTTTAGTTGCAAGGGTGAGAGATTTGTGAGAGTTTTACCGGAGTTCTAAGACCCAAGTTTAAGTGATAGGAAGAGAACTAGGTTGAACCCCAAGAGATGCGATAGGGGTTTTGGGGTTATTCTAGTTACCCTACTAATTCCTTATGCTGGCACCATTAAAATACTTTATTTTTATGCTTATTATATTGTTATACATTAACATATTTGTTTGCAACCCACAATTACATTAGTACCCCTTACGTTTCTTTTTGAGACTAACAGTTTTCTTGATAAATATGATTTCCCACATTTATTTTGATTGAAGCTTCACACTCAAGGGATTGAAAAATTTGCAGTGGTGAGGGAGCATTTTGGGGCAGGTTGAGGCACCCCTAGCATTTTTTTGTTTTTCCAATTTTTGTTTCCATTTAATTTGAATCTTTTTCCATTCTTTTTATTCATTTCCTACTTTGTTTAGAAACAATATCATTTATATAGAAAATTCTGAAGGCATTATGTTAGGAAATTTCTACTTTACAAAACATAGTCTATCCATAATAACACAACAAGGTAATATTACAACATAAATCGACAAGAAATCTACATAGATCCATTAAATGTTCAATGTCTCTGGAATTGTGCAAAATATCATACATAGTTCTCTTCTAACATTTTCTTGTACAATTATGATGAAAATTATTTAGTTGTATGAACCAAGGAAAAATCACATACCTGAAGGAGATACATAAGAAATGATGTTACTAGTTCCAAGCTATGTGACTCTAGTTACCAAATAATCAATGGGGGAAAACTGCTCTCTACCCAACCTTAATGGGTCATTGAACCATGATGGCTCTCACCATTCCCCCGATCCAAGAGGATCAGCTAGACCTCACAGGAATAAAATACAACTTTATACACATATCAAAAAACAATTCCATGACTCTATTATTTTTTAGACTAGAATCAAGCTAACAACACCTCAAAACTAGGTCTCTTTGGGAGAACAAGCTTTCCTACAACCCTTCCCATCCTATTTCTCTAAAAACACTCGCCCCTCTCCCCAAAAAAGACTGCAATACTACCTTTTAATCCCATTCCCAGTTGCCCTAACCCTAGGTACTTGGTTTAGGGTATCCAAAATGACCTAATCACTTCCATCTTGACTGTTCACACCTCTTAAAAATAATTCCTAAAGTTGCTTATGGGTTAAAATCTCCACATCACATTCTAGATATTAAGAAAATACCACCAAAATATTCCCATACAAATAAACTTCTAAAATATTTGATTATCACAAGGGCATGAAATTTATCCTCACATTCATATAAGGAAACATGATACTTCACAATCATGAAGTGAGGCAATTTAGGTTTTGGTGATCCTCTCATCCTCCCATTGACTATTTTTATACCTGCACACTTTTTAAATGTCAATGCTTCATGACACAAGTAACCAAAAAGAGATATTTAATATTACATTATTAATCTTGCTAATAACCAAATTACATACCTCAAAGACTCTTGGCATGGCATATACCATTAGGTCACTCCTAGCTCAATTTTTTAATTTTTCAATTCACAATACTTCACCACTCCATGTTAGCCACTTAAAATTGTATTACTTAAAGTTAACATTGTAGCCTTGTTTATTTAAATTCAACATATTTGTATAACTTAATAATAACATTCAATAGTACACAAGTGTTCAATTTAATATTACCCCTTGTCTATTGCACTTTCATTATTTGAGCTAAGACTAATCTATATCATTCTTAAATCATATCAAAACTATTTACATCAATGTATTATTAACATTTCCTACTCTTATTGCCTGTTTAGAGTATTGTAGCTTCGAATATCAATTTTAAAACATACCTTTCATTTACATGGGGTTAAATAATAATGACTAGTAATTTTAGTTAGCCATGAACTTCTAATTATAGAGGGATTAACATGAGTTCATTGAGAGTTATCCCAAAGGTAACATCTTAATAAGTTTAAGAAACGTTTACTATGACAACATATCAAGTATTTAAACAGTGTTAAACCTTTTTTCATGACTACGTAGGCAACCTCATGGTACCATATTATCAACAATAAGTGGCAAGTGTGAAGGCATATTTTTATCTCAACTCAATTACAAGAGTAAGCATCCATAAAGAGACATATTTAAAAAAAATATTAATGTTTATCTACAACCCACACATAGAGTAATTATTGCCACTATCTTATATAATAAAATGGAATCATAAGTATCCAACTATGAAAAATGAACATAAGGCTTGTTGATAAATCTAAAAAAATATTACCGCATGATAAGGTCACAAGGAATAAGATTATGATTGTAGAAACTCATTGCAAGATCTTGGGGAAACACTCTCATATTAACACATTAAGGAAGTGCTGAAACAACATACTCCACATGGTCTACCCTACATCAAGAATTTATAGTTCATCAATTTTATTTGGCTAGCTATTGGTAAAAGAGTCCTTCCACAATTCACCAAGAGTAATAATGAATATCTAAAAGGAGGTGCCTTACAATGGTACTATTGCCCTAGCCAAGGAGGACATAGGAGAGAATAAGTGCAACAATAGCAAGGGATACCAAAATTTTATTTTTACTACCCTTTTTTCAAAATTTTCAATTCATATAATCTTTTCTTAGCTTATACCTGGTGTATTTATATACTTATTACTAACACACTCCATCAAGTTTTATTCAATGTAGTTTTTGAAGCAAAATCATTGGCTTAAAATGAAACAATGAATGTAATCCATAGTCTCAATACTAATATATATTTCATTAGGTTACATGCATTTTTTTTATAACAATGGATAACCTAACTCTACTTTTATGTAAATGAGTTTTATATATTAGAACCTCAGGATAATATTAATATTTGAACTTAACTTTCATATGATTTAAATTTTTTTTCTAGAATATTAATTTTTTCTACTTATTGTTTTTACTTTTAAAAAATATACAATAGTTCTTTATTCATGCAAGTAATTTATTTTGAATCAATGGATTTGACACAATAGATGGATGAGGGGAATTATAGTTTTGTAAATATTTTTTAGATCTTGGTTATACATCCTTTCCCTTTAACATACTATTGTTGTCATTAAACTTTGTAAATATGGTTTAAATTATAGATGGTTAGTGGACTTTTCCCAAAATCTACCATTATTTAATGTAGGAAATCATAGTGTATTTGTATTTCTTCTAAGTAACTTATGTGATTGTTTTATGAAGATGTAATAAATTTTTTACTTCTAGTGCACTCCTCTATAAAGAATCAACAAGTGTGGAAAACCTTTATGATTTAGGATAATCAATAAAATAAGGAACTTAGGAAATAATAAAAAATAATTGAAAAAATTAACAATCCATTTTTCACTTAAAGGTTTAGCAAATTTATAATAGGAAAAATTCACATGACTAGTTTTTGTCACAATATAGAAAAATCAATTTTTGCTCTTGAGGTGTAGTTTTTCTCCTCTACAAATTACTTGAATAAAATATTCCCACTCTACAAAACAAAAATACATATCAAGTGTGCACCAATTTATAAGTAAATAAAAAATCACTCTATAAATCAATAAGAAATATGAAATGCATGCTAAAAATTGTTACTATAAGACTTTTACCTCTATGGTTTTCTTTTGTCAATTTATGCTTTCAAGGTAATTTTGTCAAAATTGTGCCCAAAAAATTACACTACAATATTTGGTTTTTGTTTTGATTAAAATTTGGCATTTTCTTCTTTAAATGGATTTCCTATAGAACTTCTTGTTTGTGGTATTTGGTTCCTTTCCAACTCTTGAATTATAGATATTGAATTGTTTTTAATTATTCATCTTTTATGAAAAATAGGATAAAAATGAATCCTCCTACATAGATAGTTTGGTGTATGTGGATACTATATATTTTTCATTAAATCATGAAGATAATCCTATTATTTTACATGTTTTATTTCTATTGATCTTTGGAAAAAAAAAGTGTTCCTTATATTATTAAATAATTACAGCACAACTACGTATGAATTTGATTAAGTATTAGAAGGAAAGAATGATAATTTTGGATTTAAGTGAGACATATGTACTCTTTACTTTACTAATGAGGTTTACCTTACAATATTGAGTAATCTTTGTGGTGAAAGGTTTAATTACACAAAGATCAATAGTTTGATAAGTATTTTATCTATAGTAGATGCACATGTTAAATATTTTACTCCATACCAATAAATACATATTATGATACTAATCAATCTTATTGTAATAATTTTTTTATATTTTTTTTGGTCATGAAATTCAATAGGATTTTCTAATCATCCTCATTTGTCTATATTTTTTGGTGCTAAGTGCAATTTCGATCTAACCAATGTCTTATATGAACCTAAAGTGATAGAGATGATACTAATTTTCTTGCATCCCAAGGGTCCTTCATGAACAAGAAGTTCAAAGAGTCCAAAAAGAGAAGGAATATGAGTTGTTATCAACCTAGTTGATGATATTTCCATTCATTCAAAGATATAATTTGTTCCTAATTTGGAGAAAATATATATAATCAAATGGCATTGAAACATCATATTTGAAGGATCAATGGTTGCATAATAAAGAATTAAAAATGAAAAGTGAGACCTATATTTTTAAATTTAGGAGGAAGGCCTTTAATTGAAGGCCTACACCTCTTGTCATCTTATAAATTACAAGATTTTTTGAGAGAAAAATATTTAACTATTTTTATGTTAATCAATGTAGTTATGGATAGAGTCCAATTAAAAAGAATATATTCATGCAACTCAAATTCTAATAAAAATATAGACAAAGTACATGTGTCATAGAAAAATGGCCCCTTGTCATTTTCATGGCCTTTTAGGTCTTGTTTCATGGTGTTGGAACTATTTTACTCTAATTTTATGTTGCAACATGGCTTGAACATGCTTATTTAGGTACTAAAATTCAAAGAACGATGTCTTGTGAAGGTGTTGCGAAGTGTTGTAAGACATTTCTACATTCTTCTAGACTCGATTACTTACAATTCACCTAAAAGTCACCTTTCTATTTATCAAAAAATCCTATTTTGAAGTGTTGTAAAGTCTTGTAACAAGCTTTCATGCTTTTCTAGGAAAATATTCATTATTTATCCCTTTTTCATGCTTTATTTGACCGCTTTATGCTCTCATATGATTAATTAAGTGTATTTTTTAGTATTATCCTAGCAAACAACATTAAATACAACATATTTATTGACACAAACTTTTAGGTCCTAGGTGGGACCCATTCACCATGGGTGGAAAATGAGTCCCCCTTGGCCGTAGATTCCAAATGTTTTAAATTTCCTTTCGGAATTTTATTAAAAAACACTTGATGTCGACCTGTGATGAGGTATGAATAGTTACCTAAGGCACACGTGTGTATAAACATGTGATTTTTACCTCATTTTACATCTTCCTACAATCTCCTCATTCATTCAAGCATTCCATCTCACATTTCAAGCATTCAAGCATTTTACAACATCTTTTCAAGCACTATTCAAGCACTTTGAAGTAGCCATTAACATTACTTCAGACTTGCATCATCAAGGGTTTGGTAAGTTGATAGCATTTGCATGTTGTTAGTTTATCATTCCTTTGCATTTTATTATTTTATTAAAGGTTTGATTACCAAAAGTGGAGTTTGACCAAGAAAAACCCCTATTCACTAACCTTAAACTATTTTCCCCCTATTGCATGTTTGTTTGTAGACCTAGGTATGCAAATTTGACAAGTTTTTTGGTGTTGAAGATTGGTTTAAAATTCAACTCAATTCTATTTCAAGCTTGGAGAAGGTTTTTTGTCTGTTTCCTACATAATTGACTTTGACAACCCGACAAGTAGTGATTTGTAGATATCGTGTTGCAGAGTTGTCACCTGATTTTTCAAAAAATTGGGAGAGGACTGATTTGCCACCTGTGGTGAATGATTCCCACCTTAGGACTAAAAATTTGAATTTTTTCAAATTCTGAATCCCGATAGACAGAAACTTGCTTTTGATAGTTTTTCACCAGGAGGAGGACTAATTCGCCACTCTGGGTGAATGAGTTCCACTGTGAAAAATAATTGATTTCATTCAACATCCACAACATTCCAAATTCATCAAACTTCACCTAGGTGCACTCAGATTCATCCCTTTTCTTTTTGTTCAACTTATTTTCTTCATTTAGTTCATTATTGCATAGCACAATGTGTTTTCAAACATAGCTTAAATCTCACTTTTTCATTTGTTTTCATTCATTTATATCAATCAATCAAATTTATTTAACTTCATTTAGGTTAGAAAACATCACACATTGAATAATTTGAATGGACCATTAGGATTTTTGCTCCTATCTCTCTCTTTTTAGGAGAAAAACCCTAGAAGAGCAAGAGTTGTCCATAGGAGCCAAAATTCAATGGTTCATTTTGGTGAACCTGACTTTTGAGCACTTTGTATTTTTTATTTCATTTACATATTGCATCCTAGTTTACATTTGTATTAACATTCAATTAGTATATTGTTTTTGTGATAGGTCGAATATATGCATTAGAAAATGAGCAACAAACTAAAGAGTGCAAATAAACACCAAAACAACCTACACCTCAAGATTAGCCTAAGTTGGAATCAAAACAAGATAAAAGCAACAAATGGAACTCTATACCTTGTGTTGAATCGATCCTTTGGTTGGCCCTTCGATCTTTGATGTGTATGCTCTTTGGATGGCAAGATGCAAGCTAAATGATGATGTGAGGATGAGTGCAAATGGATGAAAACATGAAAATGGATAAGTGTAGGTTGAGAAATAAAATTGCAAGAGTTTGGATAGCAAAATGATCTCCCCCAAAATGAGAGAAAAGAGGGGGTATTTATAGGAATTTTGAGAATTCCTAGAAGAGATGGATGGCCAAGATTGAGCCACCAAATATCAAGATGTAGGGCTAAGGTGAGTTGAGAACTCACAAGCCCTCACATCTTGACATGTGGCATGGGGAGAGGCTTAAGAAAGATGAGGTGGAGATGAGGTGTAAGAGAAGTACATGACATGGAGGGGGGTACAAATTATCTTGGGATTGGACAAGATATCCTCATAAAGGATGTCCTTGTCCCATGTGGGTGAGAAGACAAGTGGGGAATTAAAAATTCCTCAAAAATTCTCATGGGGAGAAGGGAAATAATTTTAAATTCCAAAGGGTGCATTGGGGGATTAAATGTGAATTAAAATTTCACATAGGGAAGTGGAGATGCCTTGTCAAAAAAGAAAAGCATTTAATAGGGTTGACTCAATTAAGTGATTAGGATTGTACAAGTACTTGATTAGACTGATTAATGAAGATTAGAAGACAACTAGATTTCACATGTGACTTGATGTGACAAGTCAAAGATCACATGGGGAAGAGTAATGAAGGATTAGAGGAGGGTTAGGTGGCTAAGAGAGATTAGAGGCCAACTTGCAAAAGTTGGAGGATGTGACACATCCTAATCAAGGATTAGGCATGTGCACATCCTAATGATGGGATTAGAAGAAGGATTAAGATTAGATAATAAAAGATGGAGAATGTGACATGAAGGGAATTAAATAAATGGAATATTTATTTAATTCAATTGATGGAAGAAGGATTAAAGAGATAAGGTATTATTAATTAAATACCTTAGGGATTTGGCAGAATTAAAGCTATTAATTAAATAATAGCAGTATTACTTAATTAACGAAAATAAGATAAAAGGGGGTGAATTTGGATAAATTAAGTGTCCAAATTTAGATGTCTACATTTTGCCCCTCTTTGAGATGGTGTTACGAAGTAGCATTATTTCAAAGATTATTAAAACATAGAACCTAGAAGAAGATGGTTAGATTGGGAAAGATGCCCCAGTCATTCAAAGAAGTGACTAGGAAGGAAGATGATGGAGGTAAAGATGAAAGTTAGGGATGAAGGATGCCCCCTCGAGAGGACATGCGGGTTCAAGAGAACACAGATGTGCTCTTGAAATGGATGAGATGATGAAAGAGGAGTTGAAGAAGATGATGCAATGTGATGGAAGATTGGGAGGGGAGTATGATGAAGGATGAATGGATGGGGGGATTTTGATAGATGAGAGGATGAAGAGGAAATAAAATCCAAATGAAATTTTCCATCGTCGGAGCACTGATTTTTCCTATAGCATAAGACACAAGACGCCAAGGTATGAAGAACCAAGGTGGATTAGTGTCTAATGCATAAAACAAAACATAACAAACAAGAAGGCTATCCCAACACCCCAAAGTCATGGTGACCTTGGTCGAGCCAGGTATTGGGATAACCACAAGCTCACAAGGATGCCCCAGCATAACACAAGACCTCAGGGATCTTGGTGGGTACTACATGGGACAAGTGAGAAGACAGAAAAGATCAAGATACACCCTTGGTGAAGACAAAAATGTGATAGGTCGAATATATGCGTTAGAAAACGAGTAGCAAACTAAAGAGTGCAAATAAAAATCAAAACAACCTACACCTCAAGATTAGCCTAAGTTGGAATCAACACAAGATAAAATCAACAAATAGAACTTTATACCTCGTCTCGAATCAATCCTTTGGTTGGCCCTTCGATATTTGATGTGTATGCTCCTTGGATGGCAAGATATGCAAACTAGATGATGATGTGAAGATGGATGGAAATGGATGAAAGCATGAAAATGACTAAGTATAGATTGAGAAATAAAATTGCAAGAGTTTGGCTAGCAAAATGATCTCCTCCCAAAATGAGAGAAAAGAGGGGGTATTTATAGAGATTTTGGAAATCTCTAGGGAAATGGATGGCCAATATTGAGCTACCAATGATCAAGATGTAGGGCTAAGGTGAGTTGAGAACTCACAAGCCCTCACATCTTGACATGTGGCAAGGGGAGAGGCTTAAGAAAGATGAGGTGGACATGAGGTGTAAGAGAAGTACATGACATGGAGGGGGGTACAAAGTACCTTGGGATTGGAAAAGATCTCCTCATAAATGAGGTCTTTGTCCCCATGTGGGTGAGAGGACATGTGAGAAATTAAAAATTCCTCAAATATCCTTATGGGGAGAGGGGAAAGAATTTTAAATTCTAAAGGGTGCATTGGGGGATTAAATGTGAATTAACAATTCACATAGGGAAGTGGAGTGCCTTGCCCAAAAAGATAAAGCCTTTAATAAGGTTGACCAAGGACACATGTCATAAAGGACATGGGGAAGAGAAAAAGAATTTAATATTCCTTGAAAGATGAGAGTGGAATTAAAAATTCCTCAAAGGACTTTGGGAAGACAAAAGGAATTAAAAATTCCTTGGGGGATGGGAAGAGTTGACTAAAGGGGGTGATTAGACAAGTTCATGAGGGGTTAGAGGAAGTTTAGGTGGCTAAGAGAGATTAGAGGCCAACTTGCAAAAGTTGGAGGATGTGACACATCCTAATCAAGGATTAGGCATGTGCACACCTTAATGATGAGATTATAAAATGGATTAGGATAAGATAAAAATAATGATGTGACATAAAGAGAATTAAATAAATGGAATATTTATTTAATTCAATTGATGGAAGGAGGATTAAAGAGATAAGGTATTATTGATTAAATACCTTAGGGATTTGGCAGAATTAAAGTTATTAATTAAATAATAGTAGTATTACTTAATTAACGAAAATAAGATGAAAGGGGATGAATTTGGATAAATTAAGTGTCCAAATTTAGATGTCTACATTTTTCCCCTCTTTGAGATGGTGTTGCGAAGTAGCATCATTTGAAAGATCATTAAAGCATAGAACCTAGAAGAAGATGGTTAGATTGGGAAAGATGCCCCAGTCATTCCTTTGAATGATTAGGAAGGGAAAAAGATGATGAAAATTAGGGATGAAGGATGCCCCCTCGAGAGGACATGTGTGTTCAAGAGAACATAGGTGGGCTCTCGAAATGGAGGAGATGATCAAGGGGAGAGTGATGAAGGAGATGAGGAAGATGATGCAAAATGAAGATGATGAAGCACAAATGGATGACAAAAGGTGATGTTGCCCCAGTCAAGGTGCAAGCCAAAAGGGGGTTGATGAGGGATGGAGTGTTGTCAAAGAGGGATCTCGAAACAACATGAGGATAGGGAATGATACGTCCCATTGAGTGGTATTGATGAGGGAAGGATACATCCCCAAAACACCACTAAAGGATTGGGAAGGATACCTTTTGATGATGATGAAAGTGTTGTTGATGAAGGAAGGATACATCCCAAAACAACACCAAAGGGATAGGGAAGGATAATGATGGATGATGAGGTTGATGATGATGGTTCAAGGTTGGTAACAAGACTGGGGATAAGACCAAGGATTTGATTAGAGTTTTTGTGTGAGATATGAGTTGATGAGGATAGGATTGAGATGTGAGAGAGGATGGAGAATGATAAAGGATGAAGGGATGGGGGGGATTTGGGTAGATGAGAGGATGGGGAAAACATGCAAGATGATGTAATGAAAAGATGAGATGCAATTTTCCATCGTTAGGAGCACTGATTTTTGCTATAGCAGAAGACACAATACACCAAGGTATAAAGGACCAAGGCTGATTAGTGTCTAATGCATGAAACAAACAGATCAAACAAGAAGGCTATCCCAACACCCCAAAGTCACAATGACCTTGGTCGGGCCAGGTGTTGGGATAACCACAAGCACAAAAGGATGCCCTAGTGTAATACAAGATCTCAGGGATCTTGGTGGGTACTACATGGGAAAACCAAGAAGACAACAACAAAGAAAAGATCAATATACGCCCCTATGTTGACTAGTCAAAGTACACCATGATATGATGGATCAAGGCGACCATGACAAGTGATGATAGGGAGCTCAAATGATAAACAAAAGCCAAAAGCATTAAAAGAGCACAATCAATTTCAAACGTCCTTTGCCATAGGAGCACAGGGATGGATGGGATTGATGAGGTATGTTAGGAAGGATGCATCCTGTTGAGACCGATGATGGATACTAAACTAAAAGATCGATATGACATAGGGTATTCGGAACCAATTGGATCTGATGATACAAGTGGATCTTGTTGGTTAAGAACCAGCTAGATAAGGGCATAGCTTGATGACACGACACAAGAGACATGACACAAGATAGGAGACTAACACATCCTAGCGACCTAGGGGCTCAGGGGCCGATCAAAGATTAGCCTTGCCTACGTGGAAGTGCAGAGCCCTCGTAGTTCGATAAAAGGTTAACGACAGACCATGATGGAGATTGCGATGGATGACTAAGATAGGATAGAGAATAGGAGAAAAGTGGACAATATAGATCGATGATGGATGGAACCCCAGGGGTAGATCAAGTGATCAACCTTGCCTATGTGAAAGTGCAGGGGCAACGTAGTTCGACAGAAGGCCAAAGACAAGTGATGGATGAAAGATGATGAGATAACCCTAGATAAGGGGATAAAATGATTGGACCGACATGATGGGACAAGATAGATCTGTTGGATTGGATTGGAGGATAGTGACTACACAAATCTTAGGGATGGGATAGTTATCCAAATCATCAAAGATGAAGTGGGCGGATGATATGATGGAGAGATGAATGATGAGATAGTAGGCTATAGCTAGATACCAATGATAAGGGATTAAGAGATGTGATGTGGATAGAGATAAATGGATAGGAAGATAATGATGGGGAGAGGGAAGGGATGTTATGATGGATGGGATGATGTCTCCAAGGACTACATTACAAAGGAAGATAGATACCCCCACTCTAGATATGTCATGTGCGAGGATGCATGAAGGATGCAATAGAGAAGGATAGGAAAATAAAGGAGTGAGATGGATGAAGATAGGATGCATGGATAAGGAAGGGAGATTTAGGGTAGCATGACAGGTGGATAAGGAAGGTAGATGAGTGAAAATGA
>VDFB02281492.1:849845748-850011466 GCA_007258455.2 Sequoia sempervirens | reverse complement strand
AATTTGGATAATAACCCAAGACAAAGTTTAGGGGATTTGGATGGGGAAAATGATGATTTGATTGGAGAAAGGGATGATAGAAATGGATGAAAAAATACTCAAAATGAGCAAACGGTTGATTGAGATGGATGAATGATTACTCGGAACGAGTAAACGAATGATTAGAACGATAGAACGAGGATTTAGAATGATGAAAGGATGTGTCAAATGGATGAACGTTTACTCAGAACGAGTAAAGGATGATTAGAATGATAGAACGAGAGTTCAAAATGATGAAAGGATGTGTCAAATGGATGAATGTTTACTCAGAATGAGTAAACGGATGATCAGAATGATAGAACCAAAGTTCCGAATGATGAAAGGATGTGTCAAATGGATGAACGTTTACTCGAAATGAGTAAATGAATGATCAGAATTATAGAACCAGAGTTCTGAATGATGAAAGGATGTGTTGAATGGATGAACATTTACTCAGAATGAGTAAACGGATGATTGAAATGATAGAACGAGAGTTCAGAATGATGAAAGGATGTGTTGAATGGATGAACGTTTACTCAGAACAAGTAAACGGATGATTAAAATGATAGAACGAGAGTTCAGAATGATGAAAGGATATGTTGAATGGATGAACGTTTACTCAGAACTAGTAAATGGAGAGAATGGTAGGGTATACCCCCCTCGAGGAGGCAGATGGTGAAGAAAAAGGTGCCTCGGCCAACTTCTCAAAAGTATGAAGTGGTATATATCATCGGAAAGAGCATAAAAAAATGAGAACTACCTTTGAACGGAGTCAATCGGATAAACAGTGTGGAAATGGCGGCTCCAGGAAGAAAGAGTAGAAGGACAGGTTCGCCATAGCATAAGGAGAGGTCTGCCACAGCATAAGGATAGGTCCGCCACCAGAGGGATAGGTCCGCCACAGCATAAGGACATGTCTGCCACCGGAGGGATAGGTCCACCACCGGAGGGTCAGGTCTGCCACTGGAAGGATAGGTCCACCAAAGGATAAGTTTAAGCTTGATTTTTTGATGGGTGGGTAAGGCAAAGGACCCAAAATATAGCAAACACTGATAAACAGATTTGGCTAGACTAAAAATGACTGGTTTTGCACGAGAAAGACAATTCAGATAGCACAACCCTAAGATTTAGTAGAAATGGGTATGGCCAACAAAGTCTTCTACTCTAGGATGAACATGGTTGCTAAGGAGTCCTCAATATATGCACGATACATGAGGCCCAAACCGTGAACATCAACCCGTTACAAGCATGAGTCGGGAACCTTAGCGAGATAATAAAGGCTCAAACCAACTCTTCATGTCATCCTGACGCAATTACAACGTGGTTGGATTGAGGTACAAATTTCACTCTCCCCCCTTTATATACCCCGCCGATACGTGTGGTTGGAATCGTCCCTTGGGGTGATGAAATCCCCAAGTAGGTCCCACTAAGAAAATGAAAAATGGGGTGACTCAAGGACTTGGAAAGCTATGATTTCTCATCACCTAGGATCGCCAAATGGCACAAGGGGATTGGATACGTCAAATAGCCTTCCACAAGCACGCCAAACAAGGTTTGTTGACCCCTCTAATTAAACTATGTGCCTAATTTACCAAAGGACAATTGGTAAAAACTTGAAATTTCACCTTCAGAAGGACAGGTCCGCCAGGGCAAGACAGGTCTGCCACTCTGTAAGGACAGGTTCACCACTCTATAAGGACAGGTCTGCCAATGGAGGGACAAGTCTGCCACCGGAAGGACAGGTCCACCACTCTGTAAGGATAGGTCCGCCACCGGAGAAGGATAGGTCCACCACCGGATAAGGACAGGTTCGCCACCAGATAAGGACAGGTCTGCCACCGGAGAAGGAAAAGGTGCCCTGGCCAACTTCTCAAAAGTATCAAGTGTTATATATCGTTGGAAAGAGCACGAAAAATTAAGAAGAATTGCCTTTGAATGGAGTCAATCAGATAAACGGTGTGGAAATGGCGGCCCTAGGAAGAAAGAGTAGAGGTCAAATCTACCACTACACAAGGACAGGTCCGCCACAGCATAAGGATAGGTCTGCCACTTTGGAAGGATAGGTCCACCAAAGCAGGATAGGTCTACCATCGGAGGGACAGGTCCGCCACCGGAAGGACATGTTCGCCACTCTGTAAGTACAGGTCTCCCACTCTGTAACCCAGACCTACAAAAATGCAAAAAATAGCAAACGTGAAAGAAAGAGACCCGTTTGTTGGTCCCACCAGGCTTGCCAAAAATGTGATAGGTCGAATATATGCATTAGAAAATGAGCAGCAAACTAAAGAGTGCAAATAAACACCAAAATAACCTACACCTCAAGATTAGCCTAAGTTGGAATCAACACAAGATAAAAGCAACAAATGGAACTTTATACCTCATCTCGAATCGATCCTTTGGTTGGCCCTTCGATCTTTGATGTGTATGCTCCTTGGATGGAAAGATATGCAAACTAGATGATGATGTGAAGATGGATGGAAATGGATGAAAGCATGAAAATGGCTAAGTATAGATTGAGAAATAAAATTGCAAGAGTTTGGCTAGCAAAATAATCTCCTCCCAAAATGAGAGAAAAGAGGGGGTATTTATAGAGATTTTGGAAATCTCTAGGGAAATGGATGGCCAAGATTGAGCCACCAATGATCAAGATGTAGGGCTAAGGTGAGTTGAGAACTCACAAGCCCTCACATCTTGACATGGCTGGGGAGAGCTTAAGAAAGATGAGGTGGACATGAGGTGTAAGAGAAGTACATGACATGGAGGGTACAAAGTACCTTGGGATTGGACAAGAGATTCCTCATAAATGAGGTCTTTGTCCCCATGTGGGTGAGAGGACATGTGAGGAATTAAAATTCCTCAAATATCCTTATGGGGAGGGAAAGAATTTTAAATTCAAAGGGTGCATTGGGGATTAAATGTGAATTAACAATTCACATAGGGAAGTGGAGTGCCTTGCCCAAAAGGAGAGAAATCCTTTAATAAGGTTGACCAAGGACACATGTCATAAAGGACATGGGGAAGAGAAAAGGAATTTAATATTCCTTGAAAGATGAGAGTGGAATTAAAAATTCCTCAAAGGACTTTGGAAAGACAAAAGGAATTAAAAATTCCTTGGGGGATGGGAAAAGTTGACTAAAGGGGGTGATTAGACAAGTTGATGAGGGTTAGAGGAAGGTTAGGTGGCTAAGAAGAAGATTAGAGGCCAACTTGCAAAAGTTGGAGGATGTGACACATCCTAATCAAGGATTAGGCATGTGCACACCTTAATGATGAGATTAGAAGATGGATTAGGATAAGATAAAATGATGGAGGATGTGACATGAAGGGAATTAAATAAATGGAATATTTATTTAATTCAATTGATGGAAGGAGGATTAAAGAGATAAGGTATTATTGATTAAATACCTTAGGGATTTGGCATAATTAAAGTTATTAATTAAATAATAGCAGTATTACTTAATGAAAATAAGATGAAAGGGGATGAATTTGGATAAATTAAGTGTCCCAATTTAGATGTCTATAGTTTTGTTTTTGCATTCTAGGACATCTTATCTTGCATTAGTGAAAGCTTCATTTAGATTTCATTTTTGCATTGCTTCTCATTGAAAAAACTAAAAATCTACACTCTGCATCCTTGATTGCATTTTGTAGAGCATTAAAATCATCTTTAAAATTATGAAAAACACAAAAAACCATCATAATAGGGCTCATTCACCACTTAGGGTGAATCAGTCCCTTTGCACTTTTTACACAACATTTCTAGCACTTTTTTAGCATTTTTTGCATTACTGTTTCATGTTTCTGCATTATGTTTTACTTTACAGAATCTCTATTTTTCCTCATTTATTTCATCTTAGTTTATTGGCATCATGGTATTTTCTTTCAATAAGTTTTGGAATTCATTAAAATCATTGGTAGACATGTCCAATTGTTCCTTTGGTTGTGGCCCTAATGACCTTGAACAACCTCATTCTTCTTTAATTCCTCATGATTGTCCTCCATGTGAAGTAAACAAATGCAACCTTTTATCCCTCCATGAGGTCACAAGACCTTCCCACTGTTGCACCTCCTGATCACTTTGCATACTTACATCTTGAAGCCACTATAAGACCTAAGGTTCCTCCTTCAAGTGGAGCTAGTTCCTCTCACCAATCGCATTCACAACCCTTTTATGATCATAAAGTCACCAAAACTCCTATTAATCTTCAAAAAACATATGGTAAGGGATTCACTATCTTCAGTAAACAAGGTTGTGATACAAAACATGAACATGAAATCCATAAAATTCTTGAACAACAATCAACTGAAGCACGCACAACAAGACTAGGATATCAAGATCCTTCTCATCTTGATAGACATCCTCTTCAACTTAGGAGACTTCAGGATGCTAGCACAATGATCTTGAATGCTCCTCCTAACTTAAACATTCTCCTTCCATGTGAACAACCATTATCTCCTTCTAATGAAAAGGATGTTATGATCCCTATGGGTCCTCTTCCTCCTTCTATTCATGAACAAGGTGAATCTAGCAAGTGAAAATGACCTTACAAACTCATAAAGATCAAGTTTCCCACACATCCTCCACCTAAATGTGAAACGAGACTTTAAATTCTTTTAAACAAAGGTCTTATACTTTTACCACCTATGAATAGGTTGGTTATTCATCCAAAAGACTCTAACATACCATTTTACAAATATCATTGTATTCTTGGACATCAAACAAAAGAATGTTGAACATTGAAGGACATACTAGATAAGTATCACTTCACTGATATTGATTGCTTCTTTGTCATACCTTAAAACAATCCAAATCCCATCATCATACCATAGTTGTATAATTCCTTATTCTCACTATTGCATGATTCTTTCACATCACCCACCTCGACTCATTCTTGCCTTTGCACTTTGTGAAATTCAAGACATTATTAGCTTTGTCCTTGTAATGCAATTATTTTTGTCTCTTAACTATGTTATTCCTTTTCTGCTTATCTATTTAAGATCGAGAAACCAATAACTTAGTTAATGGTTGACTTACATTTGCATTACTTTTCCCCTTGTCCTTTTTTCATTTTCATGTGCATCTCATGTTCCCCCATATCATGTGTTTGATGTTCCATCTCTTTGTACACTTCTTCTATTTGTACCTCTATTATTCTATTCGTTGTGCATTCTAAGTTTCACTTTTGTTTTGTGTTTTCCTTTTGGTGATGACACAAAGCATAGAGAGGCCCTATGTCTCTTCCAAGTTGACCCAAAAGGTCCTTTTCTTTTTCTCCTTTTTTCTTGTGTTTTCCTTTTGGGGATGACGCAAAGTGTAGAGATTCCCTATGTCTCTTCCCAATTTCTTTTTCTTTTTATCTTTTTGTTTTGTGTTCTCCTTTTGGGGATGATGCAAGGCATCCTGACCACAATGTCTCCTTCATGTTGACCCAAAATATTTTTCCTTTTCTTTAACCTTTTCATTTTCTTTTAGCTTGTGTTTTCCTTTTGGGGATGATGCAAAGCATTGAGACTACAATGTCTCTTCCATGTTGACCCAAAATGGACTTTATTTTTCCTTTTTTTTCACTCTCTTTGTGTCATTCTTCCAATTCTATGTGCGCTGGGGAATGATGATAGTTCTAAGCTCTTTCATGAACACATTGCAGCAACAAACATACTAACCCCAAATCCATAGATCCCTTATGTGTTTGGGGTGCTTTCTTTTTTGGGGGAAAACTCCCTTTCTTTCTTTTTCATTTTTCCTTGACATGATGCAGCTTACCTTCAAAATATATGACTTGGCATAGGGCTTTCCAAGTTGGATCTCATGTCTTGCTTTTCTTTTGCTTTCTCTTTCCTTTGCTACTTTAAAGTAATTGCTCATAGAACGATGTGTAGCAATTCCTTTAAAGTGGGGGGGCATACATTACCATTAATTCATTTGCATTCTTGGTTCCTAGTGTAGCCTTGTCATTTACGTAATGCATTTGTCACTTTGTGGATGACATTGGGTGTGATGTTCTTCATAAGTGTGATCTTTCTAAGCATATTGCATTCCTCTTGGTCACCTGATGCGACGTACTGTATCCCCTAAGTTGTGAATATATTATTCTTTTATTGGTCCTCTCTTGGAGACATTAGACACAATGTTCCCTAGAAGTGACTGACCTTACAAGAACTAAACAAGGCTCCTTCAAACTTTTTACACTTAACAACTTTACATTTGTACCTTTTTGCCACCTTGCATAACGTAACTTGTATTCCTATGGTACCTTTGTCTTTTTTTTATAAGAATTTTTCTTTGTGGCACCTTGTTAAAGTTATCAACGGGTATAAATTTAATATGGTTCAGCGGGAAGCCCACTTAGTGGCATGACTTTTCCCCATAGCCACTTTTTTGTTTGTGAGTGCATACCAACTATCATATGTATCTTATCTTTTTGGGCTTTCTCACCCCGCAGACAACTAGTTTTGTGGCCCTAGAGTGAGTACATTTGGGCCTTCTCACCCCGTGGACAGCCTAACATTTTGTGGCCCCATAATGAGTACACATTCTCTTTTTCAAACAATCAGCCTAGATCTAATCCACAACTAGTTGGATTGATGATCAAAGCTTCATCCATTCATCTCAACACTTCTGTGTTCCTTTATTCTTATGCTTATTTTTCCATGGGATCTTCATCCTGGGGGCTTGATCATCCCTCTTGATTGTTTCCATTCCATCTTGCTAACGTAGCTGCATTTGAACCCTCCCCTCGATGTTAATGGCTACTTTAGTGTGAGTTTGAAGCAAGTTCATCCTCTCACTAAAGTGGGGGCTAAATGTGCCATAGAAAAATGGCCCCTTGCCATTTTCATGGCCTTTTAGTCTTGTTTCATAGTGTTGGAACTATTTTTCTTTGATTTTATGTTGCAACATGGCTTGAACATTGTTATTTAGGTACCAAAATTCAAAGAACGATGTCTTGTGAGGGTATTGTGAAGTGTTGTAAGACATTTCTACATTCTTCTAGACTCTATTAATTACAATTCACCTAAAAATCACCTTTTTATTCATCAACAAGTCCTATTTTGAAGTGTTGTAAAGTCTTCTAACAAGCTTTCACACTTTTCTAGGCACATCTGCATTATTTATCCCTTTTTCATTCTTTATTTGACCCCTTTATGCTCTCATATGCTTAATTAAGTGTATTTTTTAGTATTATCCCAACAAACAACATTAAATACAACATATTTCTTGACACACATTTTTTATGTCCTAGGTGGGACCCATTTGCCATGGGTGGCAAATGAGTCCCCCTTGGCCCAAAATTCAAAATATTTTAAATTTCCTTTCAAGATTTTATTCAAAAACACTTGATGTCGGCTTGTGATGAGGTATGGGTATGTGCAGGATCATCGTGCAAAAAACAGGCCCTTAAGTGGCAAAAATTCAGAAAAATCTGTTAGGCAACTTGGCGTAAATATTTGAATAAGTTATCTATATTATTTCAAAAATATGTAAGAATAGAATTTGTAGAAAATTGAATTTAGTTTCTAAATACTAGGTTTATTTAAAAATAAATAAAATCTATTTGGTGAAAATTTGAAAAAAATGAAGTAGTAAAAATAAAAATAAAAGGGTAGGTGTAACCATATAAAATGATTTTTTTTTATTTTATATAAAGGAGGACTCATGTACAGACGTGCATATTTTTTGTAATTTTTTTCCAAGTAAATAATTAATTATGAATTTTTATTACAACTTTTAGAAAATATAAAAACTTCAAATCTGGACCACCTTAACTTTCAAAAATTCATGAAATTTATTTTTTATTTTTTAATCCTATATTATGTGAAGCATAGAATGTGACGATATTTCAATTCAAAAATATGATACCATTTGAAAGTTATAGATGTTTTCAATCAACCTATCGATCAACTTTAGTCATAATTCTAATAGAAAATGAATAATAATTATTTATTAAATTAAAATTAAATCATAATTTATATTTTTGGAAAGCTGAGAATCTCCTCTAAAAACCCTTTTCGTTTCATTAATTTTGGGTGAAAAAAAAGTCATCAGCCACAAACCCCCATAATATTGCCACTTTTTGGCGCACCATGATCCTGCACATACCCGTATGAATGGTTAACTAAGGCACAAGTGTGTATAAATATGTTATTTTCACCTCATTTTACATCCTCCTACAATTTCCTAATTCATTCAAGCATTCCATCTCACATTTCAAGCATTCAAGCATTTTATACCATCTTTTCAAGCACTATTCAAGCACTTTGAAGCAACCATTGGCATTGCTTCAGACTTGCATCTTCAAGGGTTTGGTAAGTTGATAGTATTTGCATGTTTTTAGTTTATCATTCCTTTGAATTTCATTATTTTATTAAAGGTTTGATTACCAAAAGTGAGGTTTGACCAAGGTAAACCCCTATTCACTAACCTTAAACCATTTTTCCCCTATTGCATGTTTGTTTGCAGACCTAGGTATGCAGATTTGACAAGTTTTTTAGTGTTGAATATTGGTTTACAAGTCAACTAGTTGCTTCAAGTCAACTCAAGTCTATTTCAAGCTTGCAGAAGGTTTTCTGTCCATTTCCTACAAAGTTGACTTCAACAACCTAACAATTAGTGATTTCTAGATTTGGTGTTGTAGAGTTGTCTCTTGATTTTTTCAAAAACTTGGGAGAGGACTAATTCACCACCTATGGTGAATGAGTCGCACCTTTGGACTGAAAATCTGAATTTTGTCAGATTCTGGATCCCGACAGATATAAACTTTCTTTTGACAAATTTTCACCAAGAGGAGGACTAATTCGCCACCCTGGGTGAATGAGTCCCATTGTGAAAAATCATTAATTTTAGTCAGCATCCACAACATTCCATATTCATCAAACTTCACCCAGGTGCACTCAGATTCATCCCTTTTCTTTTTTTTCAGCATATTTTCTTCATTTTGTTCATTGTTGCATAACAAAATGTGTTTTCAAACATAGCTTAAAACTCACTTTTGCATTCATTTTCATTCATTTAGATCAATCAATTACATTTAGTTAACTTCATTTAGGTTATAAAAAATCACACATTACATAATTTGAATGAACCATTAGCATTTTTGCTCCTATCTCTCTCCTTTTAGGTGAAAAACCCTAGAAGAGCAAGAGTTGTCCATAGGAGCCAAAAATCAATGGTTCAATACACAATAAAAATAATTTTATCATACAAAATGAGATGACAATATCATTTATAGTAGCATTAAATTCTCATTATTCAACATACATGCCAAATTCAAATGCTCTAACACAAATTCACCATGAAATCTTAGGTATAATATTGTGTGTACAATCATAAATTCCTTTAGTCTATGTGTCAATTAAATTATTTAAGAACCTAAAACCCATATTTAGACTTACATATTTTATGTTATACCTTATTATAAGGATGTTGTTGTCTTATCAATATGGATTCCTTCCAACAATAAGTTACAAACAATCAATAAGTCATGACCATTCTTTCATAACCTTCCATGGGAACAATTAAAATAATTTAAGTTCATACAATATCAAAGTTTGGTGTAAAAACCAAAAGGGCCCTTTATATATTATTATCTATCTAACAAGAGGAATAGTAGGGTGGATGTCATGTGTAGTGACATATATCTATTAAAAATTATTATTTTTCTAGCCATAAATATTATTAGGATCAAAAAATTTAGAAATGTGATCAAATGGTATTGTAAATCTTAAAAAAATGTTGCAATGTGAGATCTTGGTTTGGAAATTAGGATGTGTCCATTTCAAAAATTCATAAGATGTTATATATTCATTAAAAAATTCAACCAGAAGAATGAGGTTAAACTACATGGTGTTAACTAATTTCTCACCATTCATTTTTTTAAATTCTAAAAAAAGTTAATGAAAAGGGGGGGCCTTAGATGCTATGCTATTTTTTCTTATCAAAACAAGACCTATTCTCCCCCCCTTTTGAGGCCCTTAATCCTCATTAATTTCAAAAAGAATTAGTATCTTAGAAACTAGACTTAGAGCACTTCAACTCTTATTCTTGCTACATCTTGAAATTTTGAGCATAACTATCTTCATTTTCTTGTGAAAATAAGATTTTGTTGATTTAAAAAAAAAAAGGGGAATCTTAAGAGCCTTTTTTGTGTCACAGATCCATGCACTTACACAAGTCACAATATACACTTGAAGTCACAAAGTATATGCAAGGTATACACATAGTCACATAAATACATTTAGGTCACAAAGTATGCACATGAAAGGCACACACATATGGAGATGTATTAGTGGTCTACTTAAGAAGAAGGCTTGAATAGTCAATTCTAATTATAGTTCAAGGATTGTACATAAGTTGATAGGAACATGCTTTGATACCACTTGTAATGTCCCCTAATTGGGGTCATATCAATTTTACCCTAAATTATCAATTTTCCAAGCAATTATTGGATTTAGAGAGGACCTTGGCTTAGTTTAATCCCCACAAACATGTTATAAATCAATTACAACAATCACTTAACAAATAGGATATCATGATTTAACATTAATAATTCTAATGTATATTCATTAATCTGATTGTTACTCCACCTTGAGGATGCTCAATCATGGGGGAGCATGGAAGAGGGGGGAGTTTGACAGGATTTCTTAGCCTCCTTGACGTCATGTGGCACATTCCATTCATATGAGGTGGCCTCCTTGACCTCATGTGGTACATGTCATTCATATGAGGTGGCCTCCTTGACCTAATGTGGTGTATGCCATTAATATGAGGTGGCCTATTTAGTGAGGATTCCAATTCCCTCATGATTGGGCTCCTTATAAACTAACTAAATTTGTATTTGCAATAATCACATTAGTAATACATAGTGAACTATGAACACTCTTTGGGACTACTTGGTCTCCCATTATAGAACACATAGGTTCTCCCTTATAGGACACTTTCTTCTTCCATTATAGGACACAAGGTCCTCCATTATAGAACACATAGGTTCTCCATTATAGGACACTTGGTTCTCCATTATAGAACACATAGGTTCTCCATTATAGGACACTTGATCCTCCATTATAGAACACATAGGTTCTCCATTATAGGACACTTGGTTGATAGGATTCATTATAGAGGTGGCATACCTAGGAGAGTGTCTTATGGTTGTTACCTGTGTAGTCCCCCTTCTCCCATCATAGTGAAAATATGCACGTAGTAATTTAATTAAATCCAGATTTGCAGATAATTATATCAGCAATACATAATGGATTATGATTATGCTATCATAGAATATGAGAAATGATATGTATAAAAACCTTGATCCTATTGACATTTCATTATATCCTTTAACTATTATATCACAAATATATCAACTTACAATACAAACTAACTCTTTGGTTGCCAAAAAATCCCTTGTACTATTATTTCCCTAAATCAATGATCTATCACCAATCTATTAATTGCAATCCACAAGCTAAATGATATTAATTGATATAATTTAGAGATTCTAAAATAAAGTAAATAATACTGCCTGATTGACTTGATCTTTTCTTCTTCCTTAAAATCAATGCCTCACATGTTTTGGAATTCTCTACCTTTATATGTCCCAATAACCATTCAAAGGTCAACGGTCATGCCTTTTGGAGAGACGTATTTCTTGGTATATCATGATCACACCTTTTTCCTTAATTATGGTTGTTTTAATGATTATCGCTATTGTTCTGATGGTAATTAATATGCTTGTTGCACTACATATCTTTCTTGAAAGATTACTAACTCTATTAGGAATAAGTTGTCTCAAGGTTCGGGAATGTCAAGTATTGAATTACTAAGTTTACTCGGGGTTCATTATTTTTTACTATTTTCACACAAGAAAATTAATAGAATCAACAATTGCTACATGGCTATAAAATATCTTCTACACATGCCTTGTTAGTAGATAGTTTCAAAAGAATTGATCAAATTTTTCACTTAAGACTTTGTTGTTGATGATTGTTCAATTATCTTTCCAAAATTCTAAATATTCCTTGAATTGTTCAATTTTCCCTATAGTTGACTAAACCTTAGTAGCAATCCTCCAATTAGGCCTCACTACTTAGATTATCAGACATTATCATGTATTTACTTCTTCTTTATACTTTCCTTCATCTTCTCTCAAAATTCTATTTGTTTTGGTATACTTCAAAATCTCTGTAATTTGTTGAATAGGTTTCATCATTGGGTTCATATTCACATGTGAACCTTCAACTTGATGTGCACTTCCAGTATTCCATCATACTCACAAAATTGAGATTGAAAACTCTTTAATTCAACTAACCCTTTTACACTTGCATCAGGAACAATTCAATTTTTATCAAATATCTCATTTCCAAAACCAAAACCATGCTTACCCTTTAATTTTTCTCTTAATACCTCCCCTTTTAATTTAAAATTTGATTCATTAAGGCATACCAAATCCATAATACCCCTACTTTTCATGCATTAAAATCAGCTTTCCCATGACCCATTTCACTTATAAATTTCCTTCTATCCATTAAGGAAGCATTACCAAACAATTGCAAGGATTTTCATTATTGCAAAAATTTCAAACATTTCTATCGAATGTGGAAATGATGGATATGATGTACCGTGTTCCACAAGAAGAAATACATATGCAAATTAGTTATATTTTAGTTTAAGAAAATTACATTTGTAACTAGATGCAACATTAGATTCGATTACCCTTATCAATGCTATTTTATCACATTAAGGATTATTTTGTAGGAAATATATTTACTATTGGATTTGGATCTCAAACTTCCAAATTTAGGTATGTTTGGTTCAATTAGCCTCATAACTTCTCACAAGGTAAACATGATTTGATAAAACTTCAAGTCCACATAGAGGAAAGGGTTCTTTCTTAGAGGAATCCATATCAGGTTAAAATTGAATCTTTTAGTGTTTTGTGAGAAATATTATTCATATAGGATAAATTATCCTACTGAATATGTAACATCACCGAGACACATGGATTTTGACATTACCATAAAGTAAAAGTAATAGAAATTAAGAAGGGAGATCCCTAATTTTTCTTGGAAAAATGGAGTGTGTTGTGAGACCACACAGTATCTAAGACCTAAATAAACTTAACATGTGAATAAGACCTCCTAGTGAACTACATAGGTAAAATACCTTATTCACACCAACATTTTTTTATAAATTGTTAAGAAAAAAATGTGTGTTTTTTGACATGGAGATCACTTGTATCCATTTGTTTTTATTTCTTGCTTATTATTTTGTTTAAGTTTTGTTGTTAATCATTTTTAATATAATAAATAATTTATATACAAGAACTAAACAAGCATACAAATGTTGAATGGTATTGGACACATTCAATGGGTTGTATTAGGTTTCTAGTCTTGATCATAGTTTAATATACTTAACAAAGATATAGATGACATGATAAAGATGTTATTTTAGAACATATAGTAGATGGGAAACATCATGCATAGTAAGGAGAGGTTTTATATTACATTGCATCTAAAATGACTTAATTTGCACACCCTTGCATGGAAAAATTGATCGTGTATCTTTAGAGTTATAGTCATCATAAAATAATGTGTCTTGCAATAGAATTTTACCATCATACCTTTGAATTTCAATTTTTGGATAAAAAAATAATTTGGTTTTATGTAACTTGGATATTAGTTAGCTAGAAACTATCTTCAAAATGAGGTATGTGATAAAATTTTGAGAATCAATCTATATCCTTTAATTAAACTATTTATATGCACATAAAATAAATGTGGAATTTATATTTGTTATTGCATATAAATAAGGTTGAAATTTTTGTAAGGTTTTTAAAATGTCAAAATTTTCATACTAATGCCAATTCTCATTTTTAAGCTCCATTTTGAGGTCCACAATGTCTTAATATAATTATATAGCAACATGTGGCACACACTTACAGTGTTAATTTTGGATCCTTCCCTAATACTTTTCCCTCTCCATTTACTTTCCTCCACACATTTAGATATGTATGTCACTTATCTCTATCCTATTCACACCATTTTTTACATATTCACATCATTATTGACAATAGTTTCTATATACATTATCCTTGCATCAAAATCTACTTGTTGTAATATATCTCATGTCATTTACACATGTGAGATAAATTGTATTTATTCCAAATTATCCTTTATAAATATCAAAACTATTGCTACCTAGGCACATGTTATGTAGTGCAAACCAATTTCTTAGAAATCATGAAGGAAAATTTGTATACATTGTTTGGCATGGAGATCATTATTTCTATTTCTTAGTTATTATTTGGTTTAAATTTGTATTTTAGTTCATTTACAATATAATAAAATACTTTGCAAATAAGTGATAGACAAGAATTAAAATGGTGGATGGAATTGGAAGTATTCAATGAGTTGCATTGGGTTTTTAGTGTTTGTCATAGTTTTAAATATTTAATAAGGATATAGTTGACATGTTCAACATGGTATTTTAAAAAAGAAACATATATTAGATGAGAACCATCCTATATAGAAAGGAGAGAGTTAATAACGCACTACATCCATGGCAACTTGTTTTGCACACCATTACAAGTAAAAAAAAATGTCATGTGTATCTTTATACTTATATATAATCTCATTTTAGAGCAAGGAATTATTGAAGTTGGTGGAGATTTTTTTGGAATCAATTTGAGATGTCATGATCATTAGGATCTCCAAATAATGAGAGTATAATTGGTCAAAATTAGAGATAAAAAGGTCTAGTCAATAGAGTGGAAACTAGAATAAAAATTAATTGTGCAATTTTTTATTGCCAAGTTAGAGAATCAAGGGTATTATAGGTATGATGTCAATATTACATATTAACCATGCTATATAACAATTGCACAATCCTTAGAGGGTTACATTAAAACATGACATTAATAGTTACACATGACTAGAAGCATATCACATGATTGCTTGTAATGTCTTCAAACCTTGTTTGAAAGACATTAAATCAAATCTTCATGGATTGACTAGAGAAGAGGATCTTGTCGTGCCAAAATTCTCCAAGACGTTTATTAACATTGCTTGTTTTGTAAATTTAGATTCCAAAAAGTGGCATGAAGAGGTTCTAGGTGACCAAAATTGTATAAGTTGAATGCATAAACATAGATAAAATAGGTACATGTAGATTCATTATATGGGCACAAAATTGATATATACAATTCTATAATAAATATTCCAACATAATAGAAATCATATGACAAGGTTTCACCACTAGTCATAATGATAAATTAAGAATTACAATGTATCACAAAATATTTGACATCAAACATACAATCAAGTCCCTTAGTCCTAGAGCTAAGATATGATGGGACCAATCTTTTTATGTGAAATTGAGATATAAGAAAGATCTAGGAGATTGCCTTGACAATTTCTATCTCATTTTTTACTATTGGACAATAAATTAGGGCAATGAGAAAGCTATAATTTGAAATGATCCAAAACCTCACGTCTACTCCACTCATGATTACACATGTTTGTATCACCTATATAAAATTATGTGTCCTTCAAGACCTTAATTACACCATGAAAACCAAAATATCTCACACAATTCATTTACAATTTATAGATGTTTGTTATACTCGCATTGACATGCCTAATACATATTTAAATAATACAATCACTAATTAATAATCATAAATAAATTATAGTAAGAAGATATTTTTAATCAAAATTTTAAATCTAAAATACATTTTATTTATTATTTTCATTATTAAAATTCAAATTCTTAATTAAAAAACTAATTTATAATCTAAAATATTTTTTAATTTATAATTTATACTAACATTATAACTTAATTAAAAACACAAAAAATATTCTAACAATTTAAAATTCTTCATAATTACGTAACACTTAAACTACCCATCACATTTGAGAACACTCCAATTAAAACTTATAATCACACCTTAAATTCTACTACTTAATAATAATCGTCTAACATTGTGTTTGAAAAACAACAGTTAGAATGCTAACTTTCCGCAACTTTGTAAACTAATTTTCCTAAGTGGTCTTCTGCGCGTGAGAACAGCTATCAGCCAGAAACAAGAGACTTTATCAGCCTACTCAACAGTAACTGACGTGGATGAAGATGACCCCCGCGAATGACAGTCGTATTGTAAAGTTAAACTCACTTCCCTCCCATTTTCCTATCTTTTTCTTCTTGACCATTTACCCGCCTAGACTTTCTCCCACAGGTGGCCGCCAAAAACAAAAGATTCCTCACTTTATAATCAGATTTCATTATTGTCTATCATTGTGCTTGAAAAGCAACTGTTAGCACGCTAACTTTCCGCAACTTGTCTTTTATTTTTTAAATTTAAATATCAATGAAATAAATATGTCTTTGTCTATCCTAAAATAATTTTCCCACTTTTTCTGGTGCGTGTGAGAAACTTTATCAGCCTGGTCAAGAATACGTAGAAATTAAAACTGATATTATTTAAAAAATTGACACGAATGCTGTTTCTGTCTATCGTAAACCCTTTTTTCCCCTCTTTTTCCTCTTCGCCATTTACAAGCGTAGACTTTGTCCTGCAAGTGGCGGGCAAAAACAAGAGACGTTTGACTACTGTACATGCCTTCGCAGCTTTATAATAATACACGTTTCGGAGAACAAACACATCATTTAGTTGTTTGTGATTTGAATAGAGATGAAGATCATGGGTTTCGTAGTTTCTGCCCTTCTACTCTTGTTTCTCTCTGCACTGCCTTGTTATTCTTCCCATTCCTCCTCTTCTTCTTCTGAACAAGAACAAGAAGCTCTCCTAGCTTTTAAGCATTCTCTCTCCCGTGACCCTCACAATTCCTTGCTTGATTGGTCTCCTCGTCATTCCTTTTGCAACTGGACTGGGATTCTCTGCTATTCTCGCCATCAGCACGTGCTTTCTTTGAATCTTACCAGTATGTCTTTACTCGGACCAATCTCTCCTTTCCTTGGCAATCTCTCTTTTCTTACAGTACTTGCTCTCAGGAATAACAGCTTCCATGGCCAAATTCCTCCCCAACTAGGGAGGCTGTCTAGGCTTAGAATACTTAGATTGTCCCAAAATCAATTGGAAGGCTCCATTCCCGCCACCCTAGCATCTTGCCGCTCTTTCCAAGTTCTCATACTGTCGTATAACCTTTTGAGCAACACTATCCCTTCCCAGCTTGGCATTCTTTCACAATTAGAAATCCTTTACTTAGGAGTAAATCAATTGACAGGCACAATCCCGCCCTCCCTAGGAAACCTATCCTCTTTAATCAACTTGGAATTGCTAGACAATAGACTCCATGGTAGTATTCCCATTGAATTGGGTATGCTTACTCAACTCAAAATACTTTCTCTTTGTAGAAACAACCTAGCAAGCACAATCCCACCCTCCCTAGGAAACCTATCCTCTCTAAGTAAGTTGGCATTGGAAGAAAATAGACTTCATGGTAGTATTCCTATTGAATTGGGTAAACTTACTCAACTCAAAATACTTTATCTTTTCATTAACAACCTCACAGGCACAATCCCACCCTCCCTAGGAAACCTATCATCTTTAATTGACTTGGAGTTGGGACACAACATACTCCATGGTAGTATTCCTATTGAATTGGGTATGCTTACTCAACTCATAATACTTTATCTTTCACGAAGCAACCTAATAGGCACAATCCCATCTTCCCTAGGAAACCTATCCTCTTTAACTAACCTCTAGTTGGAAGACAACCTACTCCATGATAGAATTCCTATTGAATTAGGTATGCTTACTCAACTTAGAATACTTTATCTTTGGGGAAACAACTTGACAGGCACAATCCCACCCTCCTTAGGAGGCCTATCCTCTTTAATTGAATTGGATTTGGGAGACAACAAACTCCATGGTAGTCTTCCTATTGAATTGGGTATTCTTATTCAACTCAAAATACTCTATCTTTGGGGAAACAACTTGACAGGTACAATCCCACCTTCCCTAGGAAACATGTCCTCTTTAACTGAGTTGGTGTTAGCAGATAATAGAATCCACGGTAATCTTCCTATTGAATTGAGTATGCTTACTCAACTCAAAATACTCTATCTTTGGGGAAACAACCTAACAGGTACAATCCCACCTTCCCTAGGAAACTTGTCCTCTTTAACTTACTTGCAGTTGGAAGAAAATATACTCCATGGTAGTATCCATATTGAATTGGGTATACTTACTCAACTCAAAGTATTTATTCTTTGGGGAAACAACCTAATAGGCACAATCCCACCCTCCCTAGGAAATATATCCTCTTTAATTGACTTGGAATTGGCATCCAATAGACTTCATGGTAGTATTCCTATTGAATTGGGTATGCTTACTCAACTCAAAACACTTTATCTTTGGGGAAACAACTTGGAAGGAATAATCTCACCTTCCCTAGGAAACTTATCCTCATTAACTAGCTTGGATTTCGCAAACAACAGACTTCATGGTACTATACCTACTAAATTGGGTATGCTTGCTCAACTCCAAATACTTTATCTTTGGGGTAACAACCTAAAAGGCACAATCCCACCTTCCCTAGGAAACTTATCCTCTTTAACTGAATTGGCTTTGTCAAAAAATAGACTCCATGGTGAAATTCCTAGTGAACTAGGTATGCTTACTCAACTCAGAGAACTTTATCTTGAAAAGAATAGCTTGACAGGAATGATTCAATTTTAGGTTGGCAAACTATCTAAGTTACAAAATTGGATTCAAGGGAAAACCGACTCATTGGAGAAATCCCAAGCACCATGTAGTCTTGATGATCTCCCACAACTAAGGAATCTTGCTCTTGATCATAATCTACTAGCCAAAATTTGGAGTAGGTGGACTTATCCATTGACAAGTTAAGAGGAAATATGTAATGTGTGGCCAAACTCTAGATATTTAAACATGGTGTGTAATTTTTATTCATTTATAAGGGAAGCGTAATTATTGACATATATGTACAAAAATATAGAGAAAATACAATAAAAGGAGAGTTTTGATTCTTGAAATTATCTTCATTCTTCTTTACAAAGGACTATTTGGATTTGTAATATTTTCCAATTCTTATCTCCAAGCTTTTGATAGTACATCAAATAATTTCTTTGTCTATTAACTTATCACAAACATGGCCTTGATGGTTTTATGTAAAATGAATAGAATCCATATTTGTCATAGCCTTAAAAGGTCCTCTATTTGTGAATTTTTTTTATCAAAATATTAGATATGGATTGTATTTTTTTGATTTTGGCATTTAGGGAATATATTGAAAGAAATGGTTGTTAATGTTGCATAAAGGGAACAATGGTCATGTTGGATACCTTTTCCATACTCCTATTCATTGTCATTTTTTTACATTTCAAACTAGTTATTGGTTAGGAGAGGTTTCTCAAAAATAATTTAATGGAAACATGGCCATGGCTAAGTAGAGTGCAAGAGAATAAGTGTAATCATGGCAAGGGATACCAACACTTGTGCTTACCACTTTTCTAGTTTTTTTCAAATACATGCCATCAAAATTTATCCAACACCATTTTTGAAGTAAAATCATTTTCTTAAAATGAAATAAGGAATGTGATCTATAGCTACACTAGTAATGTATATTGTTGTAGGCTACTTGCAAATATTATTTTTCAATGAATAACCCATTCAAATCATATAAATAAATGAATTTCAGATATAAGACCTTTATAATAAATTGGTCTTTAAATTTATTTTTCATATTATCTAAATAGCTTGGGAAGTTTTTTTTTTTAATTTACTATTTCTAATTTTAAAAGATAAACAATAACTGGAGAAATTAATTGAAATCAAATGATTTAAAGCAATGGATGGATTAAAGAGCTATAACTATCTTTTGTGTCGGGAATCTAACAATTAGAAAATAAATAATTTTTTTTTAAATAAAATAAAACATAAAAAAATATATATTTTGTTTATGCAAGATTTCTCAACTTTATAGATACTCCTACATAATTCACTTAGCAGCTATTATGCTTACATTTTATAGGGCCATTGTCAATTTTTTTTTATATTTATTTGTTATATAAATTGACAAACACTCCAACCTATTATCTTATATTATATAAGAATTTGTAAGAATTTTTAATTATGAATTAAAGAAATTAAAAATTGATACACCATCTCAAATTCTTAAATTCTTAAATGAAAGGATTCAATGTTCCTATCTTTTAATAATTGCCAATTTTATAGCTTGAACCCCATATTTATATCATCCCTACATATGGTAGTCGTGAGTTTTAGTTTAACACTTCATGTTATAGGCTTCTCCTCAAAAGTTCCAAATACTAAAAGTACTAAACATGTTGATGTTATAGGAAATAAAATCTCTTCATATTCTTGTTTTAATATTTATATGGTCAAAACATTAATTTGGAACCATACAAAAAAAAGAGTTGTGATGCAGCTACAATCCCTATCAAATGCAAAAGGTATGGTATGCAGTAAGGGGAATTTTGAATCAAAATTTGTTATATATATCTTTTTGGTATTACTACAATGCTGAAAAATGCAATATATAATGAATACCTAACAATAGTCTTTCTCAATGCAAAATGTTGCAAGCAAGAGGGAATTCTTCTCCATCTGTGATAGTTTTAACATGGTCTAGTGAAATGTATTTCAATGCACACAAAAATATGTATTAAATGCTTATGATCAATGTATTTAGCATATTTGAATTTGAGGAATACACACCTATGTTCAATTCTAATGAAATGTATTTTAATGCACAAAATTAAGGTATCAGTGTACATGTTTTGATCATGAACAAGTATAAATGATGAAAATGAGGAGTACAATAGGAAAATAGATTTTATAATGTGAACACATAAAATCCCTAACAACATCTCGACTCAATTGATTATTGCTTTTTTTGATCTATCACATGTGGTTATCTATAAGACTATTGTCACAATCACCTACCAAAAGAAGACATAAGATACATGAGTTTGGGGCACACCAAGGTGATATTCCAAATCTAAGACAAGCTACCAGAGTGTTGCATCCAAGATTGATATTTTTAACAATTGTAAGTGAACTTCATGTATCTTTAATGCGGATTCAAATAAGGGAAACAATCTTACAAAGTTCAACTAACATACTAAAACTAAAACACCATAACTCAAACAAGAAATGTAGAATACATACTTTTGTTGCACTCTATAAATGTTCTCAGCAAGTATCTTCACTAGAAAACAACCAACCAAATCAATGCTCTCTTTTGGCTTAACATCCATCCTAATTTTGTGTTACATCCCCATTCAATCATTACAAAAATCAATTGCTATAGGTTTATATGAGTTTAAAAATCCAAATGAAAATGCTATCTAAAACAACCAACCAAATCAATGCTCTCTTTTGGCTTAACATCAATCATAATTATTTGTTACATCCCCATTCAATCATCACAACAATAAATTTCTATAGGTAAATATAAGTTTACAAATCCAAATGAAAATGCTATTTATTGGAAAGTCTAGGTGGGGTTTTGAAATCTTGTTAAGCTATAGCTCATATGGACTAGTTAGGACTTGAACCTAAGGCCTTTCATTTGTTGTTGGAGTGTGTTACCAATTGAGCTATTAGCCCCTCTTTGAGCATTCCATTGTTCCAATACAGGTGTAACTTATTTCCAACACCCCCCCTTAAGCCACATTGTTGGTGATTGGGGCTCCTAACCTAGCTCTAATACCACTTGTTGAGTTACAACTCATATGGACTAGCTAGGACTCAAACATAGGACCGTCCATTTTTTGATGGAGTGCTCTACCAACTAAACTACTAGCCCCTCTTTTTCCATCCCATCATTGGTTTTAGTGTGGCTTATTTCAAAAATTAAAAATAAAAACGAATGTGAAATTTAACACAACTAATCAAAAGTAAGTTTGGGGAAAACAAAAAACCAGAGGTAGAACCACCTATCTCACCCACCTCGATATCTTGTTACTATCACAAACTATTGACCAAGATGCAGATTCAGGCTGACATGCCAACCATACCATTTTTATCATGTAATAATAATAATGATGGATGAATAAATGGATAGATAATGCATGTACCTTTATAGTAGGAGAAAGTTGGTATGATGGGATGGTCAAGAGGCAAGAACCCAATGCTAGCCATTTTGTATGAGTTGTAAATAGAATAATCACCTCTCCCAATCCATGAATGTGGAAACATGAATCCAATATTGCCACACTAATGACTATCACATAAATACTCTTCTTTAGACTAGTCAATCCATGCTGAGAGACCCCTCAAAATTTTCAACATTCCAAGTCATTAAATGAAGAAAAGAAACAGTCCAACAAGAACATATTAATATTTCTATATATGACATGGAAATGAGATGACTATAGATTGTAAATATCATAATTTAAAGATTCATTGACTAGTTCTAAAATCCACACTAGACAAATCCTAACTATGATTGTAAATCCCCGTCAAGATTTGAATGTGGTAAAAATAAATCCCAACTATTAGAAGCCATATTTTGGAAATATTTTGAGTATATCCATAATCTGAACATTATGAACTGAAGTAAATAGCTTGATTTGTAAATCTAGAAAACAAAATGTATAACCTAAAACTTAATGAACTAAGACTACCTAGGCCTCAAACTAGCTACACACAAAAAGAGTAAAGAAAATATTTGACACCTTAGATCGTGTGTGGAGATCATTGTGAGATGCAATCCATCCAACTAGTGGAACCCCTAAAAAACTTTGTGTTCCTGTAACACCCCTCCATTTTGGTTGCTTGGATCGACAATGTTTTCTTTGTAATGCTTTGTTCTGTTTATGCTATGACTTTGGAACTTGGTTACTTTTTTTTGCAAATTGTTAAGTGATGTGAATGTTATATTTTAATGTGATGTTATTTTACTTTGATGTTATCTTTAAGGCATGTTTTGGATTAACTTAGAAGATATTTGATTTAACGATGCTTTATGCTTGTGATCATATCATTGATGTTAGAATCGTCAGTTAGTAATTGTGTATTGGTGAAGGGGATGGGATTGTATCACTCACTTGTGAGTGCCCTACGATTCTGAGATTTCCTCTTCACGGTGTGTTTGATCATATTATATATGTATGCATGTTCGATGTACTCTTTATTGTAGGTTGACAAGTACATGACATCGACTCCACCTGGTTCACAGGTTTCAACGTGTCCATTGACCAACAAAAATTGATTGGGAGATAGTAGCTAGGTTTTCCGTGCCAAGTCGTCACCCTGGTCATAGTTTGTCATCAAGTTGTCATCGGGTTTAGCGGTTTTAATTTGGTTCTTTCCTCTTTGGTTATTTATTTATTTTTATTTTATAAAGGCTATTAAATGGTGGGTATGGTTAAGTGATGATTTAACATATCTACTTTCAATGTTGAATATTATTTTATTTCATTGATTATCTTAGTTTAATTAATAAAATCATTTTTAGTTATTGGTTAACTAGGCCAATGGTCATAAATTAAATGAAATAGTTATTTTACCATTATTGTATATTTAGATTTAAATTTATAATGAAAATGGAAATCATGTTAGAAATTTAAGTTAAATTTAAAATAAAAATAGAAATGTGGATTATATATCACTTTTTGAATTTTTGGATAAAATATATTCTTGCAACTTTGAGATTTTTGGTTTTTAAATAAAATCGTGAAATTTTGAAATGGATGAATTGAATTTTTGAAGGTAAATTGTTTTAAAATTTGAAAATAGAAAATATCCTCCAAAAGCCCAATAATTTTAGTGGGTGAGATATTTTTTTAGGGGTTTGACCAAATTTGGGGAAAGTTCTATGTAAGAAATGAAATTTCATTTGTTTTGAAATTTTTGGATTTTGGTGGAGAATTTTGGCTATGGCTGAATTTGGAGTTGGAGTGGAGATTGGAAATCACCATTGTTGGAGTCTTCAAAGCTTGGGGAGAAAACACCAGGTTCATATTCATTTCTTGTTTCTATTTTGCCATAATCTTCTAATTTCTTCTTGTTGTTTGAAAAACTTTGAATGTTGTTTTAGATGCAAAGAAAACCATGTGAAAATGCATTCAAACTTGCAAACTGTGGTTAGATTTGAGAAAGAAAACCAAAACAAGAATTTACACAATGGAAATAGGAAGAAAACCAAAAGAAAATCTCTCTATTTCAAACTAAATCTTTAAACCCTTTTTGTTGTTTGAGCAAATTTATTTCTGTTCTTGCAATTTGTTGTTAAATTGCACAATATCTCTGTAAATGGAAAATTTGGGTATATATATATTTGTAAATATACCTATGCATATGAATACACAGATATATTTACAAATATATATACTGTGTTCTTTTAAAATTTTGTTATAAAAATTTTTGGGGCTTTTTAAAAAAAACGCACCCCTGTGTTTTTGTCATTTTTGTTGAAACGTTTTTTTTATTATAAGTAAAAAAATAAAATAAAATATATTTTTTTATGGCATGGAGGGCAGGGCCGAAGCCCTGCACCCCCACGCCGCCCGCGCCGCCCATGTGGGAGGCGCTGCTCACACGCAACACCCCCCACGAGAGGCGTTGTGTGGAAGCAGTGCCGCTGCCACCGCTGCCCACACAACACCCCCCGTATGGGGGAGGCTACATGGCAAGCGGGCCACTCCCATATGGGAGGGTCCGCGCCCATTAGGGCATCGCTATTTTCAAAAACAAAATCCAAATTTCATTTTTTGTTTTTTTTTATTATTATTTTTTTATATTATTTAATATTATTTTAATATTATTATATTATAATATATATATTATATTATATATATTATATTATTTTAATATTTAAATAATATTTACTTAGATGATAATTATTTATATATGTGTATTTTTATATATATTTAAATAGATTATTTAGTTTGGATTAAATTGTTTTAATATCAATGAGATTTAAGTAGTTAAATATATAATAAATAATAGTAGATACATTGAGAATATATTATGCATATATATTTAGTGTATATTGTGTTTTTGTATAGATGAGTTTTAGTTGATTAATTAATTTGGAGTAGGGATAATGATTGATTTATTTTAATCAGATGTGTTGTTTATTAAAATATTTTGATTATGAATATAATTGTTAAACTTAGAGTTAATGAATGATTCATTTTAGTCAAATGATTTTAATTATTATGATGCTTGGATCATGGAATTTAATTGTGAAACTTAGAGTAAATGATTGGGTTTTAAACACTTCAATGTCGTGAAATGAAATTTGCGTATTTGATTGGATAAATGCAAGTAATGAAAACTGTGATTGCCTAGATTTAGGAAATCCGAACTTTAGCTTATTTAATTGCTCGAAGTGCTTTTTAGTGTTGATTTGTTCTTTCTCGAAGTTCATGAAAATAGAGTAAATGTTCTGAAGTCTTCCAGATTGAGTTTCTTTTAATTTCATGGGTGTCGTAAAGAGTTAGTCAACCTTGGGTTGTTTTGGGTAATGTGTATAGCCGTAATCTATTGTTTTACCCAGTTTTCATGAACAGGGATAGTTTGTGTCTCCTTGGATTAAAAGTGGTTTTTGTGGTTTGTCCCTCCTTTGGAAGGAGTGAATTATGTGTTTTGTTTCCTCCAGTGTTTGGAGAGGGTTTTGACCTTTGTTGCCTCCAGTATTTGGAGAGAGTTTTGACTTTTGTTGTCTCCAGTGTTTGGAGTGAGTTTTATTTATGTGTTCCTCCTAGAGTTGGAGTGGTTTTATCATATTGGTATGCACTTGGGATTACCTTGGTGATTGGTTTTATTTGGTATGTTGTCGAGTAGAAGAGTGGCTTCTGTTAGGGGCCAGAGCCCAAAGAGATAAACTGGGAAACCTTCATAAATGGTTTAATCAAGTGATAACTAAATAAATGTACTTATAAGTTAGGTAGTATTTCACACTAATTAAGATAATTGAGCCTCGCTCATGGACGCAAGGGCTTGTATAGACTTGGGATGAGATGGGAAGGCCTGGAATGGCAAGGTCATCTATCTTGTCCTTACGAGAGGTATTTGATTCCGCATGAGTGAGCATGGGTGCCGGGATTTTGTAGAGGCCACCAGGACAACCCATAGTGGGGGCCGGAGCCTAGGAAGATTCCTAGAGGATATCCCATGATGAGCTGTGTGATGACACTCTTTCTACGACAACAGTTGGTATTTGGGTCTATGTGTATGGTCTTCTTAGCATACTCAATCTATTTTAATTTTGGAAGCAATGTGACTTATGTCAGTGGTGTTGGAGTTGTACTTGTGTTATCTTTATGGATGTTTGGTTCATGTGTTTGGTTGTGTCAGTGTGAGTTAACCTATGTCTAGGAGTGGATGGTCTTGTAGAGGAATTCCTTGTTACTATCTCCTAGCATGGGGGGTGAGCCTTTAGGTATCACACAGTTGGGTGGAACGTGCACCTTAATCTGTTGGGTTGGCTTTTTGTTCATGTGGATGAGATTTCTAGTTGGAGAGCTCATGGGATCCTGTCCTTCATGCTTTATTCTTTCAGTCATAATGTAATTTAATACCCCTCTTTGTATCGAGGTGGAAGTTGTAAATTGTAACCTTGTATTTTGGAATTACCTCATTTGGGGAATGAGTATTGTAATCTTATTGTAAAGCACTTTTTTTGAATCAAGTGGTATCTCTTATGCCTTGGATGTAATTTTTATCATGTATGTAATGTATGAGTGTTTAATTTGTTAAGTAATTAAATTTGATGTTTTAATTCATGTTTCTTGATTGGATTTTAAGTAATCTCAGTCTCGTAACCTTAGAGGTTGTTGGCAATGGATAGTGATCTTGCATGTTCTTTATACTTAAACAAAAAAAAAATAGTACATTTGAGTAGTAAATTGCAACTTCCTCTAGGGTTGTGTGGCAGGGCATTACAGTTCCATTGACCAAAATTTTGTAATCTGGCTATTTCTCATGACCTTGGGCGCCGTAGGGTTTCTGAGTTGCTAAAGAGCCCTTTTGAAAAATCCTAAATGTGAATCCTTTGCAAGCATTCTAATTTAATGTTGACCTTTTATTGCCGGTTCCTAGTCACTCAAGTCATGACTTATGCCTTTTAACCTATCTTGTTACCGACCCCTAAATCCTAGCAATCCTATTCATTACAAATTTTATTACAAAAAATTCCTTTATGATTAATGTGGGTTCATAATCTTAAATATTCTCCAAGTTCCTAGGTTCAAGATTTAATATTTTCTTCATCCACCGAAAATATCATCCTTAAGTCTTATATCCCTGCCCTTCGTTTACCTAGCATGGGCCCCTTTTTAAAAATAACATGTGCACATGCAGAATTAACAATCTTATATAAGTCGTTGGATCACCATGATGAAATCTTGACTACTCCCCATGCCCTCGTCGTGTTATATTTTTCATTATAATACTCTCATGGGCTGGTGGGTGAGCACCACATGCCCCTTTATAGTGGCAGGCCCATTTCTTTGAAAGTTAGTAGGCGGTAAGATAAAATAAATCAATGGTGGAGATTGAGTGATGTGACTATATCTAGGTCGTTCCCCACTTTATTGTCTGATTTTAATTTGCATTAAAATAATATCATAGGCTAGCGGGCCACATAAATCTATCTCTTTGTTAGTGGGAGCCACTAAGTTTTAAAAGAGGAAAATACTTTATTTGTTGAGATCGACGGTTTAGGATGGGTGATGTGGGTCAATCTTGACTGCTCCCCGCCATCTTGTGGGGGGACCACTTCTACCTCCCATCTCTCAATAGGGAAATAGGGAGACACCACGGGAGTCATCTAGGCAGTAGAAGGAACTTTACAAAGGGTGAAATATTAATAAAATATGTTGGTGTAGGGATATGAAAGATAAAATATGTGCTACTAAAACGATTTATAAGCACATGTTTTAAAAGAAAATGAGATCTTTTCATCTTGGTTTTTAGTTAAATATCTGAAGGATATGTGCATGAGCAAGAAGCCTTGTAGTAAGGCACACAGATGTTGAAGGTTTGAGATCTAATCCACGCCCTTCCCTACTTCCCCATTGCTAAAAGTTGCACGCAAGTTAAGATTCACGGGGAAGTGGGGAAGCCGACACATGGATTTTACCATTAGTGGTAAGGATGGTGGAGCTCGAGAATGACTTGGATCTCAGGTCCCCATGGCCTATTTATGATTGGTCGAGAATAATTGAAGGCTACAGTCAGCTTTTTCAAACTTTGTTGATTGAATCTAGGTCATCTATCTATCCATCTCATCATAGGATCAACGATTGATGTTCAAAATTAAGTTTGAAGGAAAATGAGCCATTCTAGTTTGCACGAGCAAGCCATAATGGCAAACAAGACATAGAGCTACTAAATTAAGAGTTTTTAAGTTATAAAACTTGCTTTAAAGTATGATTGAATATTGTTGAAAGCATTTGACGCATTCAAGGAGCTCGTGTTGTGATTTTCAAGCCTGCTGGACAACAAAGGTTTTCAAGCAACTGTGAAACCAATAAGTTAAAAGGCTATCTTGTTTCTCAAATTACTCAAAACTTGCTAGGTTTTTATTGTGATTTCATTATGTCATTGGGTTTCCTAGTTTTTGTCATTTCTTTTAAGGTTTGACATTTAGTCTGAATGTAACTGCTATCAAATTGTAATTTTATGAGTGTCAAACCATACCCAAGTTGTCACCTTAGAGTAATATGGGTTGATTTTCTTTGAAATATTTTTTCGGCCTTGAGTTTGGGTTTTAATATTTCTATCATTTTCCAGAGGTTTCATCCTTAATCCTTATGTCCTCGTCTATCATATGCCTAGCGATGTCCCCTTTCTAGAACTAACATTTTGCACGTGTAGATCTTCAGTGTTATAAAGACTATTGAATCACCAAGGTTAGATCCTTGCCACTCCCCGTGCCCCTGCTCTGTTCCATTTTCCACTAAAATAATCTGATGGGCTTGTGGGTGAGCACGACATTCCCTTTGCATTGGCAAGCCCGAGCGCCTTGAATAAGTCAGTAGGAAGCAGTTTGAAGGAATCAATGGTGGTTGTTAAATGACATGTCTTCATTTGGACCATTCCCCATTACCTCACTTGCTTTTATTTTCCCCTAAAATAGTATCATGGGGTAGCGAGTAGATGACACATGTAGCCTTGCTTGAGGGGCTCACTGGACTATGAAGGAAGAAAATTCCCGTTCATTTGAAATCTACGATCAATGGTAGATGTTGTGGGTCAATCTTGACCACTTTCTACCATCCCGTGCAGGACCCACATCTACCTCTCGTCTCTCTACGGGGAAGTGGGCGAGTGCCACTTGGAGCAATATAAAGGGAAGAATCTACATTAGTAAAGGGAGAATATTCATAAAATATTTTTCCATAGGGGTATGGAGGAATAAAGTGTGTGCTACTAATGGTTTTGTTGCACGTGCTCTAAATACGGGGAAGATCTTTTGATCTTGGACGTCAATTTTTTCATAGAACTTATATGTGTGCTAGAAAATTTTCTTGCAATAAGGCATGCACATGTTGAAGACGTGAGATATAATCTTAGTCTTTCCCCATATCCCTATTTATATAAGTTGTGAGTAGGTTAACTCTCATGGGCACGCAGGAAAGCTTGACATGATAGGTTCTTTTTAGTGCTAAGTGGATGGTCGAGCGTGTGGATAGCTCAGATGCTTATTCACATGGTTTTTTCTGATTGGAAAAATGCACCAGATGCATGCAATCAACCTTTTCAAAATTAATTACTTTGATTTGGATTATCTGCCAATTTACTCATTACATGTGATCAACGACTAAGATTTAAAATCAAGTGGCTTATTTTCACCTTGCTCATGTGAGTTCTCTTTGAACATTAATGATGGACACACTCCAATTGTTCGATATAATGGGGGTTGTCAACCAACCTATTTCATAATTGCAATCTTCATAGGTTGAGAAATTGTTCTTGAGTCTGAGAATAAAGTGTGAAGAGCTTTGGAAAGTAGTTGCAGGGCCATTAGGATAGTTCTCCTGAGTAAGTTGATTTTCATATTTCTGTGTGTCAACTGTGCATCAATTTGTTGGTTTGGGAAATTGTTGTGGCTCTATAGGTTTTAAGTATCGAGGGTTTGTAGGGATTTGGTTATTCAAATAATTCAAATAAGTTGATAGGAATTGCACGTGGTCTTGAAGAAACTTTGTTCTTCAAGTTGGTGAGGTTTTTCCATAATTGAAAATTCATAAGCATTAGCCTTGCTCTTTTGTAAGAATGAGTGAACTTAATCCTAGTGAGTCTGCCCAACTAGTGAGGAGATCTAGAGGGATCAAGACACTTAAATCCTGAGATGATACACCTGAAACTAAGCAAGATACACGAGGAGCTCCTAAAAAGACAAAGGTTGAGAAGAAAACTCATGGCAGATCCATGGAGTGTGAGGCCATGAACACTTACCACCTGAGAAGTAGGGTTGTTTTTCTTGATCAGAATAAGCCTGGTGTTGTGTCCTTGAAAGAAAAAAGTGTAAAAATGAAGGATTTTGAGGAAGAGACTGGTCAGTTTGAGAAGAAAAGGAAGAAGGATAAGGACCACAAGGCTTATGATTCTTATATGGAGGAACTTGGTGTTCCCACGGAACATGAGGCCGATGATGACCCAAAATATGTCTGGTACCTTCTCACAACTGTAGGTTTACGAGACTCTGATGGTGACATAAGCTCTCTAGTCTTAATAGAATCACTAGGGAGACATGCATATTCTGATTTTGAAGATGATGAACCATTGTAGAGGTAGTGCCCTAGTTTGATGTTTTTGTTTTTGATGATCGATGTGAAGGAGAGGTGTTGGACACCATTGCAATGGCGAGGGTTGCCTTTTGGAGGGCGGGTAATTCTTCTTCAACAAACATGTGAGTTTTTGTTTTAAGTGCTAATAAGGTTAACTTCTTTGGTTAATGTCGATGAGTGATTTTAAATGCTGATACTATGACAAATGATGCCTTTTGGAAGGCGGGTAAATCTTTAGTGATGAAAAAGATTTTTGTCTTTTGTGATTTTTCTGCAGGGTACAAATATAACTATCTGGGGAGTTTTGAAATTGAAATGAAATTGAATTTCAAATGTAAATGTGACTAAAATTGTAATTTGTCCTAAAGCTTGTTGCTCCCATGTTTCTATAAATGGGAATTTAGGGCCAATTACAAGGGGTTCAAATTTTGGTTTCTAGTGGTCTAGGTTGGAGAAAACTAAGCTCATGTAGGAGAAAATTTGTAAATCAAGCACAAATGAATAAAAAATATGAAGTCTAGGCTACATTCTAATTTGTAATGGGCTTAATATTTTTACAGTACCAACAACATATGAATGAAAATGAAAATTCTAGAACAAATTCTCTCCTATGTATTTTGTCTTCCAAATTATGAATAAAATTCAATCAAGGATCTTTTGTTTGTCTTCAATCATTTTGGTTGAATGAATGATTTTATTTATTGTTTGGTTCAAAGAAATAATTAAATGATTTAATAAGATCATACATTTTTGAGATGAAATTCAAGGATTACCAAGTAGTTTTTGTATTTGGTACAATGAGTTGAGTATTGCAAGGCAATACATCAATAGCCTGTAAATGCTAAGTCTAATTGCTAATTTATAACAGTTTATTACAAATGTGACTCCATTACCCAAAGATAAAACACTGGTTTATTTGTTTGGTTATCTTGAATGTAAATGATCTAGCCCGTACCTGATCGAGAACATAAAACAAAAATGAAAATCACTTAAACACCTTTTAACTACAACATAACATTAGGTAGAAATTTGCCTAAGGGTTAGTGAAATCCTTGAGGTATTTTATCTATTTCCATATGATAGGAATGTATTTGTTTGTTTCAATGTTCATGATAAAATGGCACAAGAATGTATCTAAACATTGTCAGGATCACCCTCCTGGGTTTCACAAAGCCCGAAGAGTAGAAGTAAGGGCCTATTAATCCTTTACTTGTTCTTTGGCCAATCCTTACCTTTTCTTATCATTGAATTATGGAAGATTCATAAGCATCTAGTGAGACTAATTTTGGTTCTAAAAACATAACCAACAGTTCCCAAGGATGTACTAGAGAGAATTGGATTTCTAGAAGTAATGTGGCAACTAGGTGATCTGTGGAAACAACAACCTAAAGGATCAGGGAAAGGGAACCTTTTCCCTTCATATACTATTTTTTTAAATTTTGTGATGATAAAAGGGGGTGGAATAAAATAAATGACATACTCAAGCCTCTAAACATGAGAAGAGTAGGAGCAAGGAACCATGACACCGAATGATGGATGGCCTAGTTGAAGATGAGAAATAGAAGTTCTAAGTTCACTCACAACTTCTATTTTCCTGAAGATGTTATAAGGAATATTTTTTATTTCCAAAAGTGAGAGAGGAAAATGAAGTGGATAGATTTCAACAAACTGGAGAGAGAGTTGCAATTCAAAGACCCTCAATTTGTAGTTGTTTTTGAAATTCCCAATGAGATGCAAAGAATGGAGCATATGTTCCAAAATTTTGAGATAGTAGTTGGTCACCTAAAAGGTGCAATAATAATTCAGGACAAAGGGAAAGCTCTTGTTGAAGAAGAACAAGGTGGAAGAGATAACCCTATTATGCAGGAAAGGCCAGCATACCAACCTCCCAAGGAGCAGAAAGTAATTTTTTTCACAAGGGGGAAGAATAAAGCAAAGGAAAAGGATACAATTGTTGCCTCTTCTCAACAAGAAGAGCAAAGAGCCCCTTCGACAGTACTATAGATGCCACCACTGTATCCCCTAGGTCGATGGGACTAGAGATTGTTGAAATTGATTCACCACCAAGACAAGCATCATCACCTAGGTATCCACCTCAAAAGAAACAAAGGGTTGAATCTAGGGCCTTGGTTAACTATGATGATAATTCTAATGATGAAATATGCATATCAGAGGAATAGATGGAATGGGGAATTCCTTCTCCACCAAGAGTAATAGTGCCACAATAGTTGGGTTTAAGGTTGATAAAAGTTGACCTTACTAGAACAAATAATACTGATGTTGCTAGGATTGAAGCATGTACAAAATTTCTTGATGATGATTCTTTTATAAAATCCAAAGCTTTCATAGAGTTTCCTTGGAGATCTAAAAAGGATGAATTTGTAAACAATGTTGCATTGCATAGAATCCTCCATCCAAGGTAACTTGATGCAACCATTCAAATAGAGGTAATAAAAGAAATGAAAGAAAAATTTCAAGGAATGACTGCATCTGAAGGCAGAGAGCTAGTGGGGAAGAGTGGTGTTTTGCTATTTCCAGAATGGGACTTAGCCTCTGCGATTGCATTTGATACAATGAAAAGATGTGACAAAACTCTTTATAATTATAAGGGGGAAGCTACCATAGCATCGAAAGGATTTTCATTCTATGAGAAATGGGATATGCTGGACATTTGGGCCTTAGCCCCCAACACAAAGAAGTCTAACATTGTAGAACTTGCTTCAGATTATAGGGGAGACTTGATAATAAAGAGAGTATCTGATACATCAACTATTGAGGATTCCACCATGTTAGTAAATGTTGCTCAATTCACAAAAGCAATAGTGGAATCAGTGACTACCAAGAAGGAACAATTTCTAAGAAAGAAGTATAATGATTTTTTGGTTGATTATGGAAAGAATCAACAACAAATAATGTCACTACAAATCGAGTTAGCATTGTTAAGAGATAAAATGCAAAACTTGCAATTAGGTGAACTAGTGTGAACTGATGTTGCTTCTCCCACTTCTCCATATGAACCAACACCTATTATTTCAACACCTTTAACAAGTTCTTCATTGGAAATTGTGCCCTATAATATGGGAAGTTTTCCCATCTCATGTGAAGAACCTAGCACATCATAGGGACCAAAAACAGAGGAGGGTGAATATAAGGGATTACTTGAAAAACTAAAAGAGTATAAAGAAAAATGTGACAAGCATGATAGAGAAATATTTTTTAGCAATATGAAAATTGTCACTACATTCTTAGAACATCTGAATAGGGGAGTTAATAATAGATTAATTAGCATTCATGCTAATTACTCCTTAATGGTAAGTGCAATAAACAACTTTGATGTTGACAAGGAGGTAGCAATTCCTCTTATGGAGACATGGATCTCCATGCTACAAGACTTGAGAATGATGGATATGGAAGCGAAACATGATACAAACAATCCTGGAAAAATCAAGGGTATGATCCAGACTGTGAATGGAATTCAGAAATTTAGGGGAAAGATAGAGCCTTTAGAGGCAAAGATAAGGGAGCTAGTAAAAAAATTTCATGAAATGAATTATGGTCTCCTCCCTTCCATATTAAAAGATGATGGTAACATTAAAACCCTGTAGGATTGGAGGAAGGAAACAAATGAGGTGATTTCAAATCAAGCAACTTTGAACTATTAGGGAAATGATATGAGTATGCTGAAGAAGAATATGGATATGCTCAATCATGTAGGAGTTGTACTAGAGGAATTTTATAAAGAGGCAAACTAGGTTGTCACCAAGTATTCACCTTATAGGTAGATATATGATGATGTCACAAAATTCAATTGGCCAACAAAAGAAGAATTCCAAGCCTGGAAGGATAAGTACTTTGATGTGTTAGAAGATTGAGTTGTGGTTGTCAAGTGGTGAGTACAATTTTGGTTTTAGGTCTGCAAACATGGTGAATAATGGATGGGAGAAGCACAATGCATAGCCTAGAACTCGTACATATTAGAATTTTGCTAAAGTATGGATAAAATATTGTCCTCTACCTAATTTGAATTTGATGACAATGTTGCAGATGTGCACGAGTCTCTTATCTTTTCTACCTTATACTTTTTATGCTTTCTTTCATTTTTTCTTTGTGCATGTGGACACATTTTGGAGCACGTAGATATTTTCAAATCAGCTCAAAGATTCCTTTTGGAAGGCAGGTCCTGATCTTCAACAACAAATGAAAATCATTTTTTTCTCATATAACATTTCCCTCCATTTGAGAATGCAAATATAACTGCAAAGGGAATGTATTTTTTAGCGGTCCAATAGGATAGTGACATGTGTACTTTCTGGCCCGAAGCTTTTTTTCTCCTTTGTATCTATAAGAAGGAATTCAAGGCTAGAAGTACAGGTTGGTTTCTTGTAATTGATCACAAAGCATTTTGTAAAGAATGCATCAAGCATTTTAGAGTTTTGTGTTAGGTTTTGAGTCTGTCAATGCATATGTAATTTTGATAGCAATACTAGCAGTTGAATACAAAATGGTTCAAATTCAAAACCATTTCTCTCCTATGTACTTTTTTCATGAATTATAAATAATATGATCAAGGATTATCTTATTTGTCTTCTTTGATTTCTAGTGGATGTGTAGTTTTGTTATTGCTTTTAATTCAAGGAATTAATGAAAATGCTTGAATGAAGTTGTAGATTCATGTGAATTAAGTACTACGATGTTAGTAAGAAGTTTTGGTTTAGAGTACTATGAGTGTGATACTTTAATGCAGTATTATCAAAGCTTAAATGATGCTATGTGTTAATTTGTTGTCAAATTGTATAGGTTTTAATATTGACTCTGTTTCTAGCATAAGGCACTGATCTAAGTGAGTGCTCATTGATGCATTTTGTTGGTCAATTCAACAACAAATCAAATTTTATAATTTTTTTTTAAATGGATTATAATTGTTGTTATTTTGCATTAAGTTTCTCCATTCTCATGCACTAAGTGTTGAGTGTTGAGTGTTGTTAAGAAACAACCAAATTATTTGATACTTTCCATTTTTTGAGCTATTATATGAGAATTCATATGTTATTTACAATGTATTTAGTCATTAGCTGGAGAGGTCTTTAAATACATTGTGGGATTACCCTCCCAGGTTTTGTAGAGACCAAAGTACAAGAGGAAAGCATTGATGCTTCCACTTGTTCGTTGACCAATCCCTTTAGGTTCCTAATAATTGGAAATGGAAAAGTCCATAGTCTTCCTTGAAGATAAACTTGGTTCTTGAAAAAAAACCAACAAATTGGTGACTTTACTAGGGAGAATTATGTGAAAATATGCTTGTGCAGTATGGGTATGTGTAGGATCATGATGGGCCAAAAAGTGGAAATATGATGGGTATTTGTAGGGTACGTGGCTAATGACATTTTTTTTACCCAAAATTGATGAAATGAAAAGGGTTTTTAATGGAGATTCTCAGCTTTCCAAGAATATAAATTATGCTTTACTTTAAATTTAATAAATAATTATTAGTCATTTTATGTTTGAATTACGACTAAAGTGTTGATTGATAGGTTGATTGAAAACATCTATAGCTTTCAAACGTTATCACATTTTTTGAATCCAAAAAATGCATCACATTCTATGCTTCGCATACTATAGGATTAAAAAAAGAAAAAAAAAATTCATGAAGTTTTGACCAAGTTAAGGTGGTCAAACATAATGAAGTTTTATATTTTTGAAAAGTTGTAATAAAAAATTCATAATTAATTATTTACTTGGAAAAAATTACAAAAAATATGCATCACATCCAGACATGAGTTCTCTACTTATTTCTAAAATTTTATAAGAAAATATTATCATTTTATTGTGGTTAGGGTGGTCAAACAAACACCTACTTCTTATTTTTTCCCTGAAATTTAAGTACTGCTGCATTGAAATTTCAAAATTTCACCAAATAGATTTTTTTTATTTAAATAAACCTAGTAGTTTAGAAACTGCATTCAATTTTCTACAGATTCTATTGTTACATATTTTTAAAATAATATAGATAACTTATTCAAATTTTTATGTCAAGTTGCCTAACTCTAATTTTTCTGAATTTTTTGCCACTGAAGGGCCTATTTCTTCAATGATGATCTTGCACATACCCATATTCTTTGTCCAAGCATTATGATTAGAGTCACATATATTTGTCATGGGGTGTTAAATTTTTTAAATATTTGTCAAATTTTGCTAAAGCTTATTGAATTCTCTTGCCAATTATCAATTTGAAGGTTAGTTGCATAAATATTGTCAAGTCCTTGTGTGCCCTTGCAAATTCTCCACTTAGAGTGTTGAGGATGGTCTTAGGAGTTCTCTATACTTCCAAATATGTGTAATTTATTTAAAGATATGCAAGATTACCATTATTATTTGTAATTCCCAATCAATTTTGGGTGGTGACTCTGAAGTCTTTGCACTAGCGTGTATTGTTTGAAGAAGTTAAAAAGATATTGAAGAAGAAGAGTTGCAAAAGAAAGGTGAAGAATACCAGAGGTTACATGAAGAAGCATCCAAAGAAAAGTTGGAAGGTGAGCTTCATAGGACTACCAAGAAGATGGGAAAATGGGTACAAAAGGATGAACTTTCAAATCAATGGATTCCACCATCCTTACAAGCTAAGGATGCACATACAAGTAAGTCTACTCCCCACCCTGTTCCTAGAAATCAAATTCCTTTACTAAGTTCTAGTAGGCATGAAAGTCAAGAAAATCTTCTAGGATTAGACCATGAAGAAGGAAACGATTGTGATAATGAGATTGTCACAAGTATCCATAGGTCTAGACCTAGGAAAAGTAAAAGTAGAAGTAGGATCCATCACCAAAATGTTGCCTCTACCCATTCTATTGTTGTTGGTGACATTATCCCTCTTGCATTTAGTGGATACTCACCTTTGCCACCTAACTTGTTAATTGGAACCAGTAATGAAGCCCAAAACCTAATAGATATGGAAGCACACTTAGGTTCTGAGATTACCCTCCCAGATCTTGAGGAGGTTTTTGGAGATGTTAGTGAGCTCTCAAAAGAGAGATTTAGATTGAGGCTGAGATAAGGAAAATTAAGGAGAGGGAAAGAGAAGAATGGATTAGGAATGCCATGATTGAAAGGGAAACCCTGATAAGGAAATTAGATCAAATGGGACTTATAAATTGGGCTAAACCTAAACCAATTACTTTAGGTCTTGTTTTGTCAGAGATCCTTGACAAGAAAAAGCAAGAAGACCCTGTAAAAAATGTTGATACCACCAATCAAACCAAATCTAATATTACTAGTGATGTTTCTCCACATCCAAATGAAAATGTCTCCAACTCATCAAATGCAAAAGGAAAATAGCCCATAAAGGACTTGGTTATAAATGATAAATCCACATCTAAGAAGCCTCCCATTCCCTCCAAATCAGAACCTAAGATGGATAAATTAAAGAAAGAAAATTAGGCTCTCAAAAGAGAAGTAGAGAAAATGGAAATCATGGCTACTAATATTGAGATGAGGAGAAATCTTGATTTCTTGAAGACTACATGCTCAACAAAAGGTGTTGTGGAATCTATCTCACAAGATCCTTCTTAGTCCACAATAAACCCCACATCCTCAAGTGATGCAATAACTTATGGTTATATTGAGCAATCCACTCATAATGCTAAGAATGTGAACACAAGTAGTAGTAATGATGCTACTCACAATCAATTCACTAACATAAATGTGGAACACAAGAGAGGAGGTGGAGAAGAAAACATGAACAATGAGGATAGAGATAACCAGTTTCATAGGCATTCTATGCAATTGGAAAGGAATAGATAGTTGCATTTTGATGGGATTCTTGGATACCCAAATCCCATTGACAATTACATTGGGGTTGTGTTGAGCAAGTTCACTGGGAATAATGCAATTTCTAGAGAGGATCATCTGAGTGTTTTTCTAAACATGCTAGATGATTATGAGGTAGAACATAAGGATGTGTTCATGAAGTTGTTCATGCAATATCTGACAAAGGATGCTAGAGATTGGTACAGAGGCTTACCTGATGGTTTCATTGGATCTTGGGAAGAATTCAAGAGAGTTTTTAGAGAGCAATATGGAGATAAGGCTAACCCCAGTTTTATGCTCAATGAATTTAACAACATCACCAAAAGACAAAATGAAATGGTGTTTGATTTGAATATCATATTTCAAAAAGCAATAAATAGTTTGTCATAGAATTTGAGGTTGAATGATTCAATATGCCTTGTTACTTACTTCAATTCATTTGATACCAAAATTGACTATAGCCTAAGAGATAAAGACCATCCGACTTTGAGGAATGCATTCAGGATTGCTTTGCATAGTGAAAGCAATAGGAAGGCTTCAAGAAAAGTGGGAAGAAGGGATGACATAAAGATTTTTGAAAATCCAAACAATCAGAAAGATAAACTTGAAAAGGTTTTTGGTTCAAGTATCCCTTATGATAAAAAATTTGAGCAAGTAATGGATACTTTGAAGGATATAAAATACACTATGGCTAAGAATGAAAAGGGACTTAGGAACAATAAACAACAATTTCAGAAAAGGGAAAAGCCCCCAAGGATTCAAGATCACCCTTACAAAACCAATTGGAAAAATGGAAAGCCGGTCCTTAACAATCAAAGAGGTAAACAAGATTAGGTCACATCTGATCCTTTGCAAAATCTTTCTGCAAATCTTACTGATGAGACCCCTTGGTGTCTGGTTTTTCATTTTCCACATTCTCCTCACCAATGTGTAGTTGCACAATTGGTTGAAGTTGAAGAAGGTGTGCCAGATGATTATGATCACTCTCATGAGGATGATGTTGAAGTAAAAATGATCACAGGAAGGTCAAATTTTGTTGAAAATGAATGCTCATTTAATGTGGAGTCTCTTGAACTTGATGTGGATAACCAACTTAGGAAAATAGCTAATACATATCACCAAAAATTTCTTTTTGATGAAGCTAATGATGATGATAATGAAGTATATGCATTGGAAGCAACTGAAGGCACTAGAAGTATACTCCTATTGATATGTTTTAGTTCCTTAGTCAGGTAAAAGTTTATGTTCCTTTGCTTGAAATGATGAGAATTGATGAGCATAAACAAAAGGCAGTAGCCATTATCAATAGTGCTACTACAACCTGTAATGAACCAGTGGTGTCTACTACACCTAAAGTGAGTGGAAAATAAAAGAAAGAGAAAGAGGTTGAGGGGGTAATCACTAAGATCCATCATATCTTTGTAGGAAATTCAGTGATAGCCTATCTTGGAAACATAGATACATTTTTTCTTACACTAATTGTTGATGGAAACTTCTTGAAGAACTATATGATTGATTCAGGAGCATCTAACAATATAATTCTAGCTAAGATCATGGAAGCAATGGGATTAAAATTTTACAATACCCATGGAAAATGCTATGCTATGGAATCAAGGGAAGTCCTTATGAATGGTGTAATAAATGAGCTTCCATATACACTAGATGCATTTCCATAAAAAGAGTTCAAAATGAGTGTGGTTGTGGTAGATATACCACCCAACTATGAAATGTTGCTATCTAGAAAGTGGAGTGGAGTGCTTCCATGGGGGGAAGCATGTAGTGCGACATGTCTTATGCTACCTTCCCAATTGATGGTAAAGATGTCAAAGTGGTTAGAGAATCAAAGGTATGACACATGATTGAACATGCTCTTGAGGATGATATAGTTCATTCAGTGAGTTTAAGGTAGAAGAGTTTCCAAGAGAAAATGACACGCATCCTGCACCCATAGAAAATGAGGTTACAAGATTATATAATAAAGATGATATTTGAAAAATGTACTTTGATGGGGCAAGTTCCAAAGAGGGATCAGGTATAGGCATATTGTTGGTTTCACCTAGTGGCAACATATTTAAGTTTTCTTTCACTTTTTCTTTTTCTTGCACAAACAATATGGTAGATTATGAGGCATTGCTACTAGGATTGAGGCTAGCAAAGAAACACGAGATAAAGAAGGTAATGGTGATAGGTGATTCTAAGTTGGTAATATCCCAAGTGAGATCTCGATATGCGTATAAAAATAAGAGGTTAAAGCCGTACAAGAATGTTGTATAGGATTTAATTGAGAAATTTGATGCATTATGAATTGGTTGGATGGAAAGAGAACAAAACTGAGTGGTAGATTTGCTACCAAACATTGCACTAAGACCCGATTGTTGTCTCTTTTAAATTCCAACTAGATCTTCAAGGAAGCCTATGGATTTTCTAATTCCAATAGTCAACAACCTTACAAAGGGTTGGCCAATGAATGAGAGAAAGCAATCTATCTTTCCTCTTCCACTTCAAGCTATGCAAAACCTAGGAGGGTGATCCCATAATGTATTTATAATACCCCCTCACAATATTTCCACATACATTGCATATTAAGAAAATATATTCTCATTTATTGCTGAATAGATGAAATCCTTCAAGAAATTGGCATTTCCTTGAGAGAATTTAAACATTTACAGCTAAGAATATCAGTACCAAACTGTAGCAAAGGTAGGTCAATTGGAATTGTATTTATAAAAGATTGTTCTCAAATCAAATACCAAAAGCATAGGAGATGCATTCAACACTTTAAGATCAGTGCTATATCTCATGGCTTAGAGTCAAAACAAAGTAAACTAAACTAAAAGGAAATTTCAATTCCAAGTAGCCATGATCATCATGAATTATATTACAATTCATACATCATTACCCAGATTATATCACTTCTTATAAATCCACTAAACACCTACATGAATGCACACCTTAATCAAAGCATTTAACTGATTCCTTGAACCAGAGAAAGAACTAAAGTGTATTTCATTGTAAACAACAATGGAAATTAATGAGAATAACCTTTGATCAACTCTCATTAATCATTCATATGGGATATTATAGTTGGAGAGACAATAGACTCAAAAGATTTACATATTTGATTCAGACATGCCTAGAAGCCACATAATTGACAAAATTTACTAATCTGACTCAAAGCCTAAGCTATAGACTCAGAATGCATATACTTTGTGTTCTCATTCTACAATTCTAGATCTAGAATTTGACAAAAGACCCTTGCCAAATAGCCTTGAATTCCTTTTTATATCATCAAAGGAGAAAAAAATCTTTAGGCTATTGGCTAATTACATTTCATTTCAATCTACATTTCAAAGAATATTTCACTTCATTTACCTTCGTTAGCAACAAATATTTGCCACTAAAATGAATTTGCCTCTTCCCACAAAAGAAAACATTTGGCTATAAAAATAATTACACTTCACCTTCATATGTAGCCCTTCAAATATTCACCCACATTGTCCATTTTAATCCTATAGGTGAAAATAATCCGTTCCCGTGGAAAACTTTATTCTACCCCTATTTTCTTGTGTACCTCACTTTATCCCCAACAATGAACACTTTAGTGAATATTTTATAAAATTTATCAAATCATCTCTCATGGCATTTTGACCTTTTCTCTCTAAATCTTAAAACATTTCCTTTTTAATATGAGGGCCCCCTTTTAAATAACAAATATTCTTGGGCCAATGACTAACTTTACCTACACCCGATATTTGAATTTTGTATTTAATAGCATTACTTTTAAAAAATAATTCGGGCCTGTATGAATACTTAAGTTGTTTTAGCTTTTCACTTTTAAAATTTATCATTTAATAAAAGTGAAAATTTCCAAATGTTTACCCACATACTTTAATATTTAGCCATCTCCTTTTGAATGTTTCCTGTGCATCCATTATTTACCATACATTTCACTTTTGAAAACCCTTGTTTCGTGGGGCCCACCAATCTACTTCCCAACCATCGATCATCTCCCATGCATTGCTTGTTAGAGTGAAAAAATGGGAGATCAACTCACAATGGAAGATGACCATCGCTCATCGCTGGTTCATCTGGAAAATAGGAGCACCAACATGTGACTAGAAATGGCAAAAAAATGACCTAATCTTCATCTATGTGCCCTAACTTGTTTTCTTTGTAGCTTTTCCTGGCTATGGCAGCATCATCCTGCATATCCATAACATAATCTTGGTGTTGCACTTGCACAACATGAGGTTAGAACCATCACACACCATGTTGTTGTATTCAATAAATTTTGTCACCTTGAAGAGCTTCACTATCCTTTATCATCTGAGACTTTATTTCACATACACATTTTCTAGAGCATTCAATAAACTGCTTGATAAGCTTTGAATCACCTTTGGGAGGCATCTCCATTGGTTTTTCCTTAATATGAAAACCAATCCAAGTTTTAGCTATGGCCTCTTCTAACCAACATGATGGGTTTCAATGAATATTATGCTACCAGAAGAACCCAACCATCCATATGTTCATAGCTCATGAAGTGTTTGTGCTGAGAACTCATGTATTACACATAATATATGGTGAAACGGGTAATTTAAAGGAACCAAAGATTGGGCTGACCACTATTCTCAATGTTGTTCACTCACATTTCCAGCTGCTCTCTACAACGTGCTCAAGTTAAACACATTAAAACTTCCAAGGGGCATTGTTAGAATGGAATTTCCTCACCCATTTTATGCACATGCTCAATGTAAACATAGGCTTCCCACTATCAGCACACTTCAAATTTCATTTGCTTTAAAGTCTCTAAAACCTTTTCAACAAAACTATTATGTGCATGTGCTGCTTTAGTGGTGCCTCATTTCATCTTATGTCTCCCTTTGCAATGGTGATTGAACTTCTTTCAGCTAGTACAATGGCCTTCTTCATTCACAACAATCCACTTACAGTTCTCAGTGTCAGCACTTAACTCCATAATCCATGAGCCTTTCCAAGTTAAGCATATTTGAGCCACATAGAATGCCTCCAACTCTTCCAGTATTCAAATCTAGATGTTTTGTGCAGTAGGTTCAAAATAATCCCTTAGTAAATACTTCATGGAATCATTCTTGAGTCTTGATATTATCAAAATTTGTTAATTCTTCTTTGGAGAGAAGAGAAAAAGCTGCCTCTGGCTCTCCATCCGCATTCACTAGTTTTATTAAAAAATTAGTGCAGGCCTTGAGTTTCTCATTCTACCATTTCAATTGTTACTTGTTTAGCTCATCAATTGATATTGTTCTTAAAATAGCTCAATCTTCATGTTGGGTAAATGGTGGTGGCCCACTGTATCTAAGAACATCTGGTGGTAAAGTTTTTTCATGCCCAGTGATTGGCTTCATCGCTTCACTTGCCCTATTTTTTTTTCAAATTCTAGGGCTTGTAAACATGCCTCCAAATTAACAACCCTAGGATAGCAACCTTGTGTAAAAGGTTTTCTTTTCTTTTAAGTATTGATGGAACCCTTAAACAACATATCAAGATTAAAAAATGTTGTGGCATTGTCCCATAATAGGTCAAGTGAAACACAATCCTCCTTTGTAATTGTGCTTCATGAAAATTCTCTTCTTGGATTCAATCAATTCAACAAGTTACCAACCTTACATATGCTTCCACAATGGACTTGCATATTTAGTAGAACACATGCAATTATTGCATCAACTCCTCCATCCTTTATGTTCTAATGAATGTCCACAACAACAAATGCTATCATATAGGTGCTTTGTAATTCATCATACTATTTGGTATAAGCATATTCCCCTTTGAATCATTACAACGTGAATTGTTGTCCTCATTTGTAACATTGCAAGATTACAACTTCAAAACTGGCAAAGCATGTCGGGTCCCCATATGGGCCCGGCTAAAAAAAATTCATTCTCAAACAAGTTTCATGTTGAACTAATCTAGGGCAGCTTTTGAATGCTTCTGAAATGAAATGATAAGCTGGGTTATCCTTAAAATCTACTTTTTTGGCATATTTGAAGAATAGTGAAAACTGGTCAAGTTGTCTTTGGAATCGCCCTGGGAAACAAATAAAACAACCTCCTGGAGATACGAATATGCAGATGGATGTAGAAAGCTGACCTGAGAATAGAGTAGAAAAGACAGTTTGGAAAAATAAGTCACAAGGTGAAAGTTATTCAATTGTAAAGTTGCTTAGTTAGACTTTTCTGCAACTGTGCTTGTTCAAAACCAGTTAAAACATAGAAGGTTACCAGTTTGAAAAAATACTAAATTAAATCCTAGGGGGATGCCACTGAAAAAATAAGTTCATTTAGGTATAATGAGCACTTGTGCAAGAGGGCTTGCATTCAATCATCATTCTTCTCTAGATATCAGGGGTCAAAGTTGACCACCTTGAATTTTTTTAGAAAATGCAGGAGCAAAACTGAACAAATTGCATTTGCTTTTGGCCTAGTAAAAATAGAAAATTAGATGATGAGGCTCTGAAACTGGACCAAGGAGTAAATATATGTATGGAGAATGGGTAGCAACAATCCTTTTGTCTTGACGATCCTCCAATTGTGAAATGAAAGGTCAAACAAGAGGCCAACTTGCAAAATGAAGAATTTGCAGATAACAAAAAACTACCAAAACCCTCCAAGTTTTCTTTCCAAAACACTATCAAAACTCATATTGTGAAGTTGAAAATTGACATGAACACTCACATATGTGATGTGAGTGTGCCCACGAAAGGGTTTTGCATGAAAATCAATAGACTCCAAATTATGACCTTCCAAAGTAGGTCACTTAGGTAGATTCTTTAGAGGCATTTTTGAGTATGCAAAGGAAAAAATTTCCATATGGGCATCTCAAATTTGAAAAATTTGAGAGTGCCACCAATGGCTCCCACTAGGGATTGATGCCCCCTGCATGCATAGCAAGATCTCAGATCTCTGGTTGAGCATACCAAGTTTTGAGTTTATCAGGTTCCTTATTCATCCTCATTTTTACCTCGTTTGATGACCCCAGGTCACCAAACAAAAAAGGGGAGTCAATATTTACCTCTGCCAAACACCAATCTGTTAAAGAAGTTAATCTCCCTCAACTCATGCTTGCCTCTATCACACCACAACAACATGAGTGATTGCATTTGTGGAAAAAAAAGTATTAAGATGCCTTTGTACAAGTGTAAATTTGCTCTCTATTTAGCTTTGACATCAAGTGGCAACCAAATTACATAGGTCAGATCACTGCCACTCTCTTTATTTTTTTATTTTGTATCAAATGACAACATTTGAGGATAGTGAAGACCACTTGAAAACACAGTCTTATCATATTGACTAACCACCTTAGAATGACCATGGTCAAAGAAGGTATCATGTCTCAAAAACAACGTACAATCCTCTTGTGTGTTAAGCAAAGATTGATCATTCATCTGTATCTCCTTCAATTGAATTGCCTCATAGCTCACTTTTTCATCATATTCAGTTTGCACATCAAACTGAAAATTTTCATAAACAACTTGTTGTGCACTACACAAATAATCTTCGAATTTGTCAAAAATAAAAGATGCATATTCGGGAGCATCCTTATAGTGATTACTACAACATGAACACTTTTTTTGGAATTTTGGTTTTAGGTATATTAGAACACACCTTGCTGTCATAGAAGTGGAGATCATATGCATCATCATCATTTAGCTTGATGCAAAATGTGCTAGGGGTAGGCTCAAACAATTCAACATCAACGGGGACAACAGAAAGACACTCATGTGTATTAGAAACTTCATGTGCTATATCAGCAGATATGTGTGTTGACCCAAATGTGAAAGACTCTTTGCTATTTGAAATATCCTCATTAGCAATAGAACAAAAATCTCCATTTCCCTTCACATAAATGATTTTCACATGGGATGAAAACATGTCCATGTTCACAGTATGAAGATAGGGAGTATCAAACATGAAACAATTGTATTCAATTTCACACTCACTAACATGAGATTCACCTTTATTTTCATTCCTTGGCTGCTCCACACATGGATCAAGAATCTCTGCAGTGTCAACACAATCTGAAACTATATTGTTAAATAAATCAGCAAGATCTTCAATATCATCCATGGGTAATAATGTTGACTCAAAATCCATATACTTGTCACAATGTGCTACTTGATCAGTCCAAATTGAATCCCTTATTTCAACATCATGTACATCATCATCCTCTTCATGTATCACAAACATTTCCATTTTTGCTTCATATAAACAATCATGAGCAGCAGGGACATAAGCACATTCATCAACATGTTTATCATATTCAAGGTTATATTCATGATCAACAAATTGAACAGACATATGCTCATCTTCAAGTTCTTTATTATTCACAGAATTAACATGCTCCATTGATGACGAATCTGAATTACTTTTCAAGCATGCATAAAATGGGATTCAATCATTCACTTGGATGCAAGTAACTTCATCAATATTCATATCATTGCATTCTTCAGATGAAGAGAGTACCTTTGATCATCATCAGAAGAATAATCAGGTTGGTTGTCCTTAAAATCCTCATTGCAAGAAGAATCATCCCTACACAAACCATGCTCAGATTCTCTCGAGTGAATGCTTGGAATTCTATCTTCAATGTCTTGATCACTGATTTGTGATGAGATGTTATCAACATTAGTAGTATTTTCACAAATCAGTACAGGACATGGAGTGACAAATTGGATCTCTTCTACTTCTTCATCACCCAAGATATTGCAAGAAGAATTTTCATGCATATCAATCTTGTCATCATGCCCTATTTCTTCATCTTCATCACTATTGTATAGGTTTACACATGTGTTGATTGTGGGATGATTACAATTAATATCCTCATTCATACAACACAATTCTTCATCTTATGATACCACATTTTGGGCATAGCTACATTGGGATCCTTCAACAATCTTCATCCAATCAAGCAACTAGTCAAGACTATGAGGCTTCAATTCCTTCGACAAGGCACTCAACCTAGAATCATAGATTTCACAAAATAGATCAATACACATTGAGTCCTCTAGTCTAAGACTTATGGGGATTTTTAGCAAGGCATCCAAAAACCTTGAAAAAAAATCACATGATGATTTTCCTTTGAGTCTTTTCATTTTAGACAATCCCTAAACAAAAGATGTTGATCAATATTGGTCAAATTTTGATGACCTTTAACATGGAGCTAATTATAACCTACATGTTGTGATGATGGATAAATTGGAACAACAACCACATTACCACTTTGAAAAGCATTTCTATTATTTGATCCATGAATTCCATTTGAATGAGGTGTGCCAAGACGACCAACTCTCACATCCCTTTGTCCTTTCATTATTGAATATCTCAAGTTGTTCTCAATATCCATAGAATTTTGATATGCTTGGTGCAAGGTTGTGGGTTCTTTGTCTCTTAGAAGATAAGTCATATTTTTGTCAAATGCACCTAAGTACATGACTAAAAATTCAACATCATTTGGTCTTATGCTTTTAGAGATCTCTCTTATTATCTTTGCAAATCAAAGATTGAATATAGGGACAAACTCTTTTTTATTTTTATGGACTTCCATAAAGTTTTTTCTCACCACACTTGGATTTACCCTTTCACCAAATTGCTCTACAAAGGTTGTCATAAACTAATTCCATGGAGCTATAGAACATGCTAGAAAATATGAGAACCAATCCCTAGCATCATCCTTCAAAGACTGAACAAATAGTTTCATGAAGACATCCTCATGGTTTACCTCATAATCACCCATCAAATCCAAGAATGTCTAGAAAAGCTTAGAAGCTGATTCTGAACTTTGCCCTATAAATTTGGGAAAATACTTCCTAACATTTTTAGGAATTAGGTTTGGGAAACCTTTAATGCAACTAAAATCTAAACCTTTCAATAACAAAATCCCTTTGAGGGCTTGGTAAAGACTGTTTTCCCTGCATACTTTTACTTGCTATTTCACAGAGAAAACCTCTCATATCCATATTCAATCATTATCAAATGCATGCATGATTATCAATTGCATCATTTACCAATTCAACCATGATCCTAAAACATAGATTGAATCTTTATGTCTTAAAGATTTCTTAGAGGCATAATTCAAAAATAAACATACTTCTCAAATCATTGCAGATATTAGACACTAGAAGTATGAAAAGAACTACTATTATTCCCTTTCTTAATGTAATATCATCTAATGGGGAACCATTTATGATCTCAAGTCTTGAAAATATCTCATAAACTTCTTTCAAATAGAAAAATGCTTTCTCTAAATTTATGAGAATACCTGGAAACTTTGTAGAAGTTGTTAACCTTTCTTTCTGACTACAAATTTTGCAAATCTGGAAATCTTCTTCACAATTCAACTAGTTCTTTAGACAGAGTCACCACCTCTTTTCACAAAGGAATAAACTTCAAGAAGTTAATAACATTTTGGGTTTTTTCTAACAACAGAGTCACTCATAAATCCTTTGATCTTTGCTGCAACAAAATCTTTCCAGGTCCAAGAACTTTGCAATTATCTGAACAAAGTTATTTAGACCCAAATTCAAGACTCTATGATGAAACAGTTTGCAACTAGAGATTCACAATTCTCCCCAACAGAGTAGCCATTCTATTGGATCTTTTAAATTCCAACCAGATATTCAAGGAAGCCTATGGATTTTCAATTCCAATAGTCAACAACCTTAAAGAGGGCTGGCCAACAAATGAGAGAAAGCAATCTAGCTTTCCTCTTGCACTTTGGGCTCTGCAAAACCCAAGAAGGTGATTCCACAATGTATTTATAACACTCCACAATATTTCCACATACATTGCATATTAAGCAAATATATTCTCATTTATTATTGAATAGACGAAATCATTCAAGAAATTGGCATTTCCTTGAGAGAATTTAAACATCTACAGCTGAGAATATCAAATAGTACCAAACTGTAGTAGAGGTAGGTCAATTTGAATTCTATTTATAAAATATTGTTCTCAAATCAAATACCAGAAGCATAGGAGATGCATTCAACACTTTAAGATTAGTGCTATATCTCAGGGCTCAAAGTCAAAACAAAGCAAATTGAACTAAAGACAATTTTAATTCCAAGCAGCCATGATCTTCATGAATTGCATTACAATCCATACATCATTACCCAGATTCTATCACTTCTTATAAATCCACTAAACACCTACATGAATGCACACCTTAATCAAAGCATTTAACTAATTCCTTGAACCAGAGCTAGAACTAAACATATTTCATTGTAAACAACAATGGAAATTAATGAAAATAACCTTTAATCAACTCTCATTAATCATTCATATGGGATATTACAATTGGAGAGATATTAGACTCAAAATATTTGCATATTTGATTTAGACATGCCTAGAAGCCACATAATTGACAAAATTTACTAATCTGACTCAAAGCCTAAGCTATAGACTCAGAATGCATATTCTAGATATGTTCTCATTTTGCAATTCTAGATCCAAAATTTGACAAAAGACCCCAGCCAAATAACCTTGAATTCCTTTTTTATATCATCAAAGGAGCAAACAAGCTTTAGGCTATTGGCTAATTACATTTCATTTCAATTTTCATTTCAAACAATTTTTCACTTCATTTACCTTCGTTTGCAACATAAATTTTCTACTAAAATGAATTTTCCTCTTCCTGCGAAAACAAACCTTTGCATGTAAAAATAATTACCCTTCAACTTCATCTATAGCCCTTCAAATATTAACCCCCATTGTCCATTTTAACTCTATAGATGAAAATAATCCACTCTCATCGAAAAATTTATCCTGCCCCTATTTTCCTATGCACCTCACTTTATCCCCAATAATGAACACTTTAGAGAATATTTTATTCACTTTATCAAATCATCTCTCATGGCATTTTGACCTTTTCCCTAAATCTTAAAATATTGTCTTTTTAATATGAGGGTCCCCTTTTAAATAGCAAATATTCTTGAGCCAATAGCAAACTTTACCCGCACCCCATATTTTCATTTTGTATTTAACATCATTACTTTTAAAAAATCATTTGGGCCCTTATGAATACTTAAGTTGTTTTAGCTTTTCAATTTAAGTTTTTTTCATTTAATAAAAGTGAAAATCTCCAAATGTTTACCCGCATACTTTAATATTTAGCCATCTCCTTTTGAATGTTTCTCGTGCATCCATTATTTACCATATATTTCACTTTTGAAAACCCTTGTTTCGTGGGGCCAGCCATTCTTCTTCCCAACCATCTCTCATCTCTTGTGCATCGCTTGTTAGAGTGAAAAATGGGAGATCAACTCTCGATGGGTGATGACCATTGCTCATTGCTAGTTCATCTGGAAAATAGGAGCACCAACAGTTGATGGGTGATGGCAACAAAATGCCCTAATCTTCATCTTTGTTCCCTAACTTTTTTTTTTTGAAACTTTTCCTAGATATGTCGGCATCATCCTCCATATCCATCACATAATCTTGGTGTTGCACTTGCAAAGCATGAGGTTTAAACCATCACACACCATGTTGCTGCATTCAATGAATTTTGTCACCTTGAATAGCTTCGCTATCCTTTATCATCTGAGACTTTATTTCACATACACATTTTCCAGAGCATTCAATAAAATGCTTGATGAGCTTTGAATCACCTTTGGGAGGGATCTCCATTGGTTTTTTCTTAATATGAAAAACAATCCAGGTTTTAGTCATGGCCTCTTCTAACCAACACGATAGGTTTCTATGAATATTATACTGCCAGAGGAACAATACCATCCATATGTTCACAACTCATGAAGTTTTTGTGTTGAGAACTCATGTATTACACATAATATATGGTGAAACAGGTATTTTAAAGGCGCCAAAGATCGGCCTGGCCACTGTTCTCAATGTTGTTCACTCACATTTCCAGCTGCTTTGCACAACGTGCTCGAGTGAAACAAATTAAAACCTGGGGCTTTGTTAGAATGGAATTTTCTCGCCCATTTTCTACACATTCTCAATGCAAACATAGGCTGCCCACTATCAGCACACTTCAAATTGAATTTTCTTTAAAGTCTATAAAACCTTTTCAACAAAACTATTTTGTGCATGCATTGCTTTGGTGGTGCCTCATTTCATTTGATGTCTCCCTTTGCAATTTTGATTGAACTTCTTTCAGTGAGCACAATGGCCTTCTCCATTCACAACAATCTACTTATAGTTCTCGGTGCCAACACTTAACTCCATAATCCATGGGTCTTTCCAAGTTAAGCATATCTGAGCCATAAAAACTATCTGCAACTCTTCCAGTATTCAAATCCAGGCGTTTTGTACAGTAGGATCAAAATAATCCATTAGTATATACTTCATGGAATCATTCTTGAGTCTTGATATTATCAAAATTTGTTAATTCTTCTTTGGAGTGAAGAGCAAAAGCTGCCTCTGGCTCTCCATCCGCATTCATTGGTTTTATTAAAAACTTAGTGCAGGCCTTGATTTCCTCATTCTACCATTTCAATTGTTTCTTTGTTAGCTCATCAGTTGATATTATTCTTGAAACAACTCGATCTTTATGTTGGGTAAATGGTGGTGGCCCATTGTATTTAAGCACATACAGTGGTAAAGTTTGTTCATGCCCAGTGATTGATTTCATCGCTTCACTTGCCCTATTTTTCTTTAAAATGATAGGGCTTGTAAACATTCCTCCAAATTAACAACCCTAGGATGACAACCCTATGCAAAAGGTTTTCTTTTCTTTTAAGTATCATGCAACCCTTAAACAACATATCAAGATTAAAAAGTGTTGTGGCATTGTCCCATAATAGGTCAAGTGAAACACCGTCCTCCTTCGCAATTTTGCTTCATGAAAACACTCTTCTTGGATTCAATCAATCCAACAAGTTACCAACCTTACATATGCTTCCACAATGCACTTGCATATTTAGTAGAACACTCACAATTATAGCATCAACTCCTCCATCCTTTATTTTATTATGAATGTCCACAACAATAGATGCTATCATATAGGTGCTTTGTAATTCATCATACTATTTTGTATAGGAATATGACCCTTTGAATCATTACAAAGTGAATTGTTGTCCTCATTTGTAACATTGCAAGATTACAACCTCAAAACTGGCAAAGCATGTCGAGTTCCCATGTGGCCCCAACTAAAAAAAATTCATTTTCAAACAAGTTTCATGTTGAACTGATCTAGGGTAGCTTCTGAATGCTTCTGAAATGAAATGATAAGCTAGGTTATCATTAAAATATGCATTTTGACTTAAGAATGGATTGCAAAAGATAGTTTGGAAAAAAAAGTCACGAGGTGAAAGTTGTTCAATTACAAAGTTGCTCAGGTGGACTTTTCTGCAACTGTGTTTGTTCAAAACCAGTTAAAACTAAGAAAATTACCACTTCGAAAAAAATACCAAATTAAATCCATGGGGGCTACCACTGAAAACATAAGTTCATTTAGGTATACTGAGAACTTCTGCAAGAGGGCTTGTATTCAATCTTAATTCTTCTCAAGATATCAGTTGTCAAAGTTGACCACCTTGAAAAGTTTCAGAAAATGTAGGAGTAAAACTAAACAAATTGCATTTGATTTTGGCCTAGTAAAAATAGAAAATTAGATGATGAGGCTCTAAAAATAGAATGGGGAGCACATTTAGGTATGGAGAATGGATTGCAACAATCCTTTTGTCTTGATGATCCTCCAGTTGTGAAATGCAAGCTCGAACAAGAGGCCAAATTGCAAAACTCTCCAGCTTCGCTTTCCAAAAAACTATCAAAACTCATCATGGGAAGCTGAAAATTGACATGCACACTCACATATGTCACATGAGTGTGTCCAAAAAAGGGTTTTGTATGAAAATCAATAGGATCCAAATTGTGACCTTCCAAAGTAGGTCACTTAGGAAGATTCTTTAGAGGCATTTTTGAGTATGCAAAGGAAAATTTTTCCATATGGGCATCTCAAATTTGTAAAATTTGAGAGTGCCACCATTGATGACATAAATTTTGAAGGTATCTCCGAGGTTTAGGTACAATCAAGGCCATCAATGCTTAATAATGTGCATATTTGGCAAGTTTTCAATGATGATGAAGACATCTTGAGGTTTTTAAAGTGTGTTGATGAGTATGAGAGTCGAGAGATTGACTTTGGGGCTTTTGTTGAAAACATAGATGGGAAGGATACATTATTTGGAAATGAATTTATCCAATTGAAGGAAAAAAATATTCCAAAAGGCCTTGTGGCATTGGAGAGAGTTTTTGATAGTTGGGACAAAAGCAATGCAAAAACAACTGCTACCCATCCAAAGGACTTAGAAGAAGTAAACTTGGGGACTAAAAATACCCCTAAAAAGGTTTATGTGGTAAAGAAGATGAAGCCCAAGATCAAGGAAATGTTGATTACCTTGTTGAGAAAGTATAGACATGTCTTTGCTTGGTCATATGGTGACCTGAAAGCATATAGGGAGGAACTTTTCCAAATTTAGATACCCCTAAAAGAAGATGCCAAGCCTTTTAGGTAGAAGAAAATACCCATTAATCCAACTTTATCGCCAAAAATGCAAGAGTTGGTAAAGCTAAGGGATGTTGGCATTATCAAGACCATTAGGAATTCATCTTGGGTGTCTAACCTAGTGCAAGTTAGAAAGAAAAATGGTGTTATAAGATTATGTGTGGATTTTAGAAACTTGAACATATCATCACTAAAAGATAACTATCCACTACCAAATATGGAAGCCATGTTGCAGAAGGTAACTGGTTTTGAGTTATTTTCTATGATGGATGGTTTTTCTGGATACAACCAAGTTAAAGTGAAGGAGTTTGAGAAGTACAAGACTACATTTACAACTCCATTGGGAAACTATGTGTATGTCCAAATGCCATTTGGCTTGACCAATGCAAGTGCTACCTTTCAAATGGCTATGGATGTATCCTTTTCTAATTTCATTGATTTGTTTTTGGAAATCTACCAGGATGATCTAACTACTTACTCCAAGAAAGAAGATCACTACATGCACTTGGAGAAGATCTTCATCAAGGCCCTAGAATATGGGATATCACTCAACCCAAAGAAATGTGACTTTGGGGTTACTGAAGGAAAACTGTTGGGACATGTGTTCAAAGAAGGTGTCAGGATTTACCCTAAGAGGGTAGCCTCCATTGAAAAGATTCCCCAACCAAAGAATGTGAAAGGTATTCAATCCCTCTTTGGTCAGATTAACTTCTTGAGAAGGTTTGTAACAATTTTTTACAAATATTATGTTGGTTATTTTTTAAGAACCAAACTTAATCTCATTCCTTACCTATGAATTTTCCAGAACTCAATTATCAACAAGGTTGAGGATTGGCCAACACTTAAGTGAAGCATTTAGAACCTCACTTCTCTTTGGGCTTTGTGAGACCCAGGAGGGTAACCCTACGCATGCTCATAATATCTCAACTCAAACAAAAGCATTTCCTCACACATATGTATTCCTCAAGAAACCAATATCATTTAAGGCTTGGTAGACCTCTTATGAAATTGATATTTGTTTCAAGGAACATGCTAATGCTGAAGGTTGGTGCAATGTAATTTTAAATTATGTTATGAATTCATTTCCATTTTAAATCTTTGGCCATATTCATTACTAGCTCAGTAAACCACAAGATAAACTAATAGAAAAACTAGTGCCCTATCTAAAGGAACAATGGAGTCATACTTTGCAATCAATCAGTAATACAACTATAATTGAACATCAGTAATCAATGGGCTATTGGCATGCTACCTTGCAGCATCCAACTCTCTATGTTTTAAAACATTTCTTCCTTACCAAATCCTATATCCTTTCACGCAAACTAATGGTCTCATTTTAGCATTAAATCAAATCGTTGAATTGAAGCACAAACAAACCCATTCATTTAGTGCAAATGACAAAAGATAAATGAAATTATAATTAACAATTTCATTCATAATTTGGGAGAAAATACACAAGAGAGCAATATTTTAGAACTAATATTCTCTTTCATTACTAATATTTCTTTGTAAAACTATATTTAAGATCATCATATAGTATAACTTTTTCCCTAGACTGGCTTCTAATATATTCACTGATCTATCTAGATATTTACATTCTATTTTCTCCTTGAGCATAGCTTTCACCTAGACCTTTTTGGACTCGAAATTTTCTAAACTCTGTAACTTCAGCCATGAAATCTCCTTTATAAACAAGGGAGCAAGAAGCACTTGACTGAGTTAGAATTTATTTTAGTTTAATTTAATTTCATTTCAAAAAATTAATTTCAACCGTTCTTTGAAAAAATCCCCAGGCAATTCTATGCAATCATTTGAGAGCAAGAGAGGACAAAAGACAAAACACATATGCAAGATATTATTAGTCATTGTCACCATGTCCATGTTGAACAAAAAATATTATGTATCATATTAGCCGGAGGACCTCCACATCAACATGGAAGATTAAAAGACCAAAACCATGAACATATTAAAACAAATACCTCCTATGCAAAGACCATGGTATCATCAAAAATAAAAACAAGGAGAATAACCTATTTAGAGTCGTCAGCATCAGAGAATGCTCAACCACTCCTTGTTCACAATGAAATTAAAGGAACCATTACCACATCATCATTAGAGCTCCCATATAGCACCAAAGACAAAAGATAATGGCGATATCCTAAGTCAGTGTCACCTTCAGCATCCAAAGGACTATCAGAGAGAACAATGGGAGAATTATGTTTTCTGACGAAGGCCCTTGAATCTTATCTTTTTTCCTAGCCTTCTTCACTAGTTGAGCCAACTCCTTACCATTAAACTTAACCATTTCTTCTTGAATAGTCTTTTTTCTCAAGTTGTAGGTACTTTGGACAATTCCTTTCTTCTTGTGACCTTGAGCACTCCTCTTACCCTTTGAAATCTCAGGGGATGCTCAGTTTCCTTGCTCAGTTACAGACATATCCTCACAACACTCAAATAAATTAACCCTGCTATACCTCCTAATGTTCTAAATTGGCACACCACTCTTTCCCATCTCTAAAATTAATAGAAGTTGAAAATTCAAAAAACTTTGAATCAAAGTTGTAGGGAAACACACCTAAAAACCCAGACAATTGCAACCAGTCCCAGAAAAGGAAATCCTAACAAACTAGAGCATGAACAATAGAGAGCCCAATTGAAAACTAACTCAACCAGGACAAGAACATTCACTATTCAACTGAGGGAGAATTAACACCTTCACACTTCTTCACTAACCCACACCTCACTTTCATTGCAAACTGGAAAGATGGTGAAGATGAATAACGAACAATCTACATTAAATAGACATTTTGGAGCATGCAAAAATTAATGATTCAAGAACTCCTCACATGAGCGATTTGGTAACTTAGTAGCTCAGCTTTGAATCTGGGTTGTCGATCTTAAAGCATTTAAAACTTCATCTATGGCAATCATGAGCATCATTTTTCAGCCATTAGCAACTTGTTCCTAAAAAATAGTGATGCAACCTCAAATGCTACCATGTCCTCCCTTAATCCTAATTAATCATATGTGATTTGACAATTAACATGCATCTCCAACTCAATCTGTGCTCCTTCATTAATATCGGTGAAGTACATATGACCAACGTTTTGGAGAGAACAATTCCTCATATACTTCATCACTCATCACTGGCCTCCTCTAAATCTTAGGGTGCAATCAGCGATGAGAGTATTACCTCGATGAAGTTCAGTTTGTTGGATCATCTTGTCTTAAAGCCACATCAATGGTTCTCCATTCATCCTTCTACTTTCCTTTTTTCTTTATACGATGTCCTCAAGATTATGCCACGTTGTCTTTTCCAACAATAGTTGTTTCCTATCACTAATGCATCTCATCTTTCATCAGCTTCATCAGTGGTGTAAGCAACCATGCAATGAAATCTTATCCCTTGGATCTATGGCCCATCCTTTGATCACATTCATTTTCCCATCATACATTGCTAATTATAACTTCGCACCTTGGATCCTATTAGTGATGGGAGATACAATGAAGAGATAAGATTAAGACACGTACACTTACATGAAAATCAACAATACAAAAGACATTGCAAATAAGATCTTTTCAAATTAGAAAAATAAACCTTTCAGAGAATCTCATCGCTCATCACTACTTTGAATCTTAAGCTTTAGAATGAATCTGTGATGAGCGATAAAGTACAAAAGAAATAGGACATCACTCATTGATAATTCTCCCCATATAGTTTGCAAGCAATTAGCGATGAGAGATCTTCACAGTGACATTGTGCATCGTGTATTGCTAATATAAAAATTAACACTTAAAACATATCCGCAATATGTGATGCACATGAAATGCATCATATCACTCATCGCTAATTGAAATCTATCATTTCATGACCATCTGCAATGAGCGATGAAGATAAGAAAATAAGGATGGAGACCATTTCTTATCGCTATTACAATATTCAAGGCTCAAAAGCCATTAGCGATAGGTGATCACTCAACAATACAAGGAACATATCTCATTGCACATTGATATCAAGAGCTCCAACAACTATTCATGATGAGTGAAAAAAAAGAAATACCGATCATTGCTTGTCACCAATTCAGGACATGCACTTCTGAAACTTAATCAACGATGAGCAATAAAGAGAGATGGCCAACAAGTCTTAAGTGAAAACCTTTAAGCACGTGCTCATAAGTTGTTCTAATGAAGGGGACCCTCTAGGATGATATGATAGAAAGTACTTAGAAGCTTCTAAATCATGAGATGCAAATGATTTAAAGGAAAAAAAAGGCTCTTAACCTTATAAAAATTAAGACACTCAGACCTAAGCATGAGGGACCGGTTACCCGATGACAGTGAATGACATAAGATGTTTTAAAGTGACTGATGATGGGAAATAGGAAGTCAATAGTGAAATATAACCCCTCAATAGTGATGGAAAGTAGAACCCTAAGCCCTTAGATATCAGCCCAGCATTCAAATGTAACAAGGATTTGAGATGGAACATAAAAAAAAATATTGTAGGTTCCATCAGTGGCTTCAGTTGGGGATGTCTGTTCCTCAGTGAACAGAGTGAGTTTCCAGAATCTCAAGTGAAGTAGACCAAGAATAGAAAAAAAACCAAGGAAAAAGAAAGATAACCAAAATCAAACAACATATGTATAGTATTTACATAAATTACATGGCCAGAGTAGTCTTAAAACTGGTGTTTTCCTCTATCGAAAACCTTATTTCCACTATTTGCACCATGCCCGAGCTAAAACCATTATCATGAAGAATCCACCAGTTGATCATGCTGTAACTACTGTGTTCAACCATTATAAACATGTGTCTGATCTGACACTTATCTCTCTCATTTATGTCCCTCTGTTTGTTGTAATCAGGTGTTAACTAGACTATATGATTAGTGTAGCACTCCATCTGACTCAACTTATCATTAAATTTCATCAAATGCTCACTTAATTGGTTTGGGAAAGTGAAACATTCATAGTCCATTTGACTGATATCAAATTCATTAGGATCAACACCATACCCATCTTATGCAATAAAAAAAAACACTAATATATAGGCTCCTTTTCAAGTTGGTGTTCATATGCCTCAGAACAATGTAAATCAATTGTGTTTCCCAGTGCTTCATTTTCTTGAAAAATCATTTTCTTAGAATCTAGGGCACTTTCATTTTTACTTAAAGCAAAATACCTCTTATAAAAAGCATCATTTATATCATTCCAGATATCAGAAATGATTTCTATTTCAAAACCAATATTATAATTTAATTATTCTTCCTAGTCATCATCTTTCAATTGGAAACAAAAATTTTCAAAAGATGGATGAACTAACTTCGAAATGATATGATAAGAAGTAGGATTTTGAATCATGTTTTCAAATAATATGTCTACTAATTCATGATAGAAATTTGAACATAGCTTTTGTTCTTCTGATTAGACCTTTTCATTTCCTTTTTCAATATAACTTTGGTCAAAAACAACCATGTCTATCTCTGTATGAAGATCTACACATCCAACTCCTGCTTCATGTAAAAATTCAGAAACCTAACCTTGCTAACTGTCAATTCCCATCCCATCATTAAAATTAGGTTCCAGAGTCTGAATATAAGCACTCTTGTCTTCAAATTTAACACTAATAAGATCATTAGGATGTACTAATTCTAAAATAGTTATATTACTCTACAAGAGTTTGTCATATGCAATATGTTTATCTACTAGTAAATACAAAATTTCATGAGTATTGGCACAGTCAAATTCTCTGAGAAATAAAGGTGCTTTCAAGTTTTCCTCATACAAATATTGTATTCCTTATGAGAATAATTAACATTTTCACCTCCATTACCTTGGTTATCATCCTTTAATAACACTCCAACAATATCTACAAATATGACAATATCATCATTTTTATTGTTATGCATATATTCACCTTCAAACACATCCCTATTCATCCTTTGAGTGAATTCTTGATCTTTGTTACTAAGGGTAGCATTCTTGCCATTTTGAAACCTCAATGTTTGTTCATAGTCATATTTTGCTTCCTTAGTAATTCTAATCCAATCAATTATTTGATCAAAATCCCAATGCTTTAATTCCTTAGGAAAGGTATTAAGCCCTAGCTCATAGATGTCACAGAATAAGTCAATGTAAATTGAATCCTTAGGTCTCAACCTTTTAGGGATTTCTAACAAAGAATCTAGAAACCTTGCTAGTAATTCGTATGGTGATTCCTCTTTACTCCTCTTCATACTAGACAATCTTTGAATCATCAATTCCTGGTCATTATTATTTGAACACTAATGAAATCTATCTGAACTTTGCTCAAGATAAATATGTTGTGATGATGAACAAAATGAGACACCAATATTACCATTACATTGATCATAATTTTCTTTCCTATTTATTTCATCTTTATAATGTGTATCAGGAGAATAAACACTTGCATCCATATACCCTTTCATCATTGAGTATTTAATAGTATTTTCTATGTCCATAGAAATATAATATACTTGTTGTAATGTTGTAGGTTATTTATCCCTTATTAAATAACTCATTTTATTTTCAAAAGCACCTAAATATGTAATTAAACACTCTGCATCACTAGGTTTCAAATACTCAGGGATATCATTTACTGCTTTCATGAATCTAAGATTAAAAGAAGGAACTAACTCTTCTTCATCTTGTTTGATTTCCCTAAATATCCTTCTTATCTCATTGAGACTAATCCTTTCACCAAAATGTTCTATAAATGCTATCATAAAAGCATCCCATGAAACTATAGAACATTCTGGTAGATATGAGTACTAGTCTCGAGCATCCTCTTTTAATGACCGAGCAAACAACTTCATGACAACCTCATGATTTATTTCAAAATCACCCATCGTATCTATGAATGCATTTAAGTGCTTGGAAGATGACTCAGATTTTTTCCTTGTAAATATTGGTAATTGTTTCCTAATATCATCAGGAATCTTGTTAGGAAAACCTCTAATACCTCCAAAGCTCAAAGACTTATATCTCTCAATAGAGAACTTCCTGTGAGGGTATTCTAGGGATTGCATGACTAGCATATTTGTATTTGATATTTTACCAGAGAATATAGGGGAACAATACATCTCTATTGTATCTTTATTCATTCTTCAAATGTTAGGCCTATGGTAAATTCCCAGCTCAAATATATTTTATGCCTTAACACCTTTAAAAGGAACATTACAAAAATTAACATACTTCTTCCATTCCATTTAGATATTATAGATTTCAACTCATATGTATGAAAAATAGTTGTCACTATTCCATTCCTTAGTGCTTTAACTCACTTAACTAGGAATAAAGTATTTCTTCCAAATTTATGAAATGGCTTTCATACACAATTATTTCTTCTTTTAAGTAAAAACAAGGAGAAAATACCTGGATATTTTGGCAGATATCACACTTTATCAGGTTCTTTGCATAGAGTCGCCACCTCCTTTGTAGAAGATCAAACTTCAGCCATATGAGGTCACTTCCACCAGTTGATGTTACTTTAAGATTGCTTGTCCTTTAATATTTTCACTGGTAGAGAGTTCTTTGGAGTCACCACTCACTGTCAATGAGAACTTGGTATTAAGAACCTCTATAACTCTATCAGGGTAAACTGATGTACTGCAAATATTTTCCTAAGTAACTCCCCAAGAGAGTTGTCATTTTTGTTGGTTATTTTTTAAGAACCAAAATTAATATCATTCCTTACCTATGAATTTTACAGAACTCAATTATCAGCAAGGTTGAGGATTGGCCAACACTTAAGTGAAGCATTTAGAACCTCACTTATTCTCTTCAGGCTTTGTGAGACCCAGGAGGGTAATCCTACACATGCTCCTAATATCTCAACTCAAACAAGAGCATTTCCTCACATAGATGTATTCCTCAAGAATCCAATATCATTTAAGGCTTGGCAGACCTCTTATGAAATTGCTATTTGTTTCAGGGAACACGTTGATACTGAAAGTTGGTGTGGTGTAATTTTAAATTATGTTATGATTTCATTTCCAATGTAAATCTCCAGCTAGATTCATTACTAGCTCAGTCAACCACAAGATAAAGTAATAGAAAAACTAATGCCCTATTTGAGGGAACAATGATGTCATACTTTGCAATCAATCAGTAATACAACTAGAATTGAACATCAGTAATCAATGGAATATTGGCATGCTACCTTGCAGCATCCAACTCTCTATGTTTTAAAACATTTCTTCCTTATCAAATCCCATATCCTTTCCCACAAACTAATGGTCTCATTTTAGCATTAAATCAACTCATTGAATTGAAGCACAAATAAACCCATTCATTCAGTGCAAATGACAAAAGACAAATGAAATTATAATTAACAATTTCATTCATAATTTGGGAGAAAATACACAAGAGAGCAATATTTTAGAATTAATATTCTCTTTCATTATTGATATTTCTTTGTAAAACTATATTTAAGATCATCATACAGTATAACTTTTTCCCTAGACTAGCTTATGATATATTCACTAATTTATCTATTTACATTCTATTTGCTCCTTGAGCATAGCTTTCACCTAGACCTTTTTGGATTCAAAATTTTCTAAACTCAGTAACTTCAACCATGAAATCCCCTTTATAAATAGGGGAGCAACAAGCATCTGATTGAGTTACAATTTTATTTCATTTCAAAAACCTAATTTCAACCGTTCTTTGAAAAACTCCCTAGGTGGTTTTATGCAATCATTTTAGAGTAGGGGGGGACAAAATACAAAACAATGTGCAGGATATTATTATTTGTTGTCACCATGTCCATGTTGAACAAAAAATATTTTGTATCATATTAGTCGGAGAACCTCCACATCAGCATGGAAGAGTAAAGGACCAAAACCATGAACATATTGAAACAAATACCTCATATACAAAGACCATATTGTCCTCAAAAATAAAAACAAGGAGAAGACTCTAGTCAGAGTCCTCAACATTAGACAATGCTTGGCCACTCCTTGTTTGTGATGAAATCAGAGGAACCATTACCATGTCATCATCAGAGCTCACATATGGCACCAAAGAGAGAAGATATTGGCCATATCCTGAGTCATTGTCACCTTTAGCATTCGAAGGACTATCAGAGAGCACAATGGGAGAATTATGTTTTCCTAGGAATGACCTATGACTCTTATCTTTTTTCCTGGCCTTCTTTGTTGGCTAAGCCAACTCCTTGCCCTTAAAATTGACCCTTTCTTCTCAAATGGTATTGTTTCTCAAGTTGTAGGTACTCTAGACAATTTATTTCTTCTTGTGACCTTGAGCCCTCGTCTTGCCCTTTGAAACCTTAGGGGATGCTTGGTTTCCTTGCTCAATTACAAACATATCCTCACAACACTCGAATACATTAAGCTGGCTAGACCTCCTAACGGGATAAATTGGCTCACCAGTCTTTCCCATCTCTAAAATTAATAGAAGTTAACAATTCAAAAGACTCTCAATCAAAGCTATAGGGAAACACACCTACAAACCCAGAAAATTGCAACCAGACCTAGAAAAGGGAATCCTAACAGACTAGAGCATGAACAATAGAGAGCCCAATTGAAAACTAACTCACGCAGGACAAGAAAATTCACTATTCAATTGAGGGAGAATTAATACCTTCACATTTCTTCACTAACCCACACCTCACATTCACTACAGACTAGAAAGATGGTGAAGAAGAACAATGAACAATCTCCATTAAATAGACATTTTGGTTCATATAGGAATTAATGATTCAAGAACTCCTTGCACGAGTGAGTTTATAACTTAGTAGCTTGGCTTTGAATCTGGGTCGTTGATCTTAAAGCATATAAAAATTCATCAATGGTGATGAAAGCATTTTTTTTTAGCCATTAGCAACTTGTTCCTAGAAAATGATGATGTCATCTCAAATTTTGCCACGTCCTCCCTTTATCCTGATTAATCATACACGATATGAAAATTAACATGCATTTCCAACTCAATTTGTGCTCCTTCATTAATATCGGCGAAGTACATAAAACCAACATTTTGGAGAGAAAAATTCCTCATATACTTCATCGCTCATCGATGGCCTCCTCTAAATATTAGGATACAATTAGAAATGAGAGTATTACCGCGATGAAGTTCATTCTATTGGATCATCTTGTTTTAAAGACACATCAACGGTTCTCCATTCATCCCACTACTTTCCTTTTTTCTTTATACGATGTCCTCAGGATTATGCCATGTTTCCTTTTCCAGGAATAGTTGTTGCCCATTAGGGATGCATCTCATCCTTCATCAACTTCATCAGTGGTGTAAGAATACATGTGATGAAATCTCATCCCTTGGATCTATGGCCCGTCCTTTGATCACATTCATTTTCCCATCGCACATCACTAATTAAAAATTCACACCTTGGATCCTATTAGCAATGGGAGATACAATGAAGATATCAGATTAAGACACGTACACCTACATGAAAATCAATGGTACAAAAGACATTGCACATAAGATCTTTTCAAATTAGCAAAATAAACCTTTCAGAGAATCTTATTGCTCATTGTTGTTTTGAAGCTTAAGCTTTAGAATGAATCTGCGATGAGAAATAAAGTACAAAATCAATAGGCCATCATTCATTTCTAATTCTCCTCATATAGTTTGCAAGCAATTAGCCATGAGAGATTTGCATAGTGACATTGTGTATCACATATTGCTAATATAGAACTTAGCACTTAAAACATATCCATGATACATGATGCATGGGAAAACCATCATATCGCTCATTGCTAATTGAAATTGATCATTTCATGACCATCCATGATGAGCGATGAAGATAAGAACATAAGGTTGGAGACCATCACTTATCGCTATTATAATATTCAAGGCTCAAAAGCCATTAGCGATAGTTGATCCCTCAACAATACAAAGAACATTGCTCATCATGCATTGATATCAAGAGCTCCAACAACTATTCACGATGAGAAAAAACAAAGAAATACCACTCATCGCTTGCTGCCAATTTGGAACATATATTTTTGAAGTAATCAACGATGAGCGATAAAGAGAGGTATATGCAGGATCATGATGGGCCAAAAAGTGGCAATATGATGCGTATGCGGCTGATGAATTTTTTTTACCCAAAATTAAGGAAATAAAAAGGATTTCTAAAGGAGATTCTTAGATTTCCACCAATATAAATTATGCTTTACTTTGTATTTAATAAATAATTATTATTCATTTTCTATTTGAATTATGATTAAAGTCCTGATTGAGAGGTTGATTGAAAAAAAACTATAGATTTCAAATGGTGTCACATTTTTTGAATCCAAAACATGTGTCACATTCTATGCTTTGCATAATATAGGATTAAAAAAAGAAAATTTGAATTTCATAAAGTTTTGACCAAGTTAAGATGGTTAGACATACGAGGTTTTTATATTTTTTAAAAGTTGCAATAAAAAAATCATAATTAATTATTTACTTGGAAAAAATTTACAAAAAATATGCATCACATCTGACATGAGTCATCTACTTATATCTAAAATCTTTAAAAAATAATTATCATTTTATTGTGGTTAGGGTGGTCGAAGACACCTACTTCTTATTTTTTCCTTGAAATTTAAGTACTACTGCATTGAAATATCAAATTTTCAACAAATAGATTTAAAAAATAAAAAATAAACCTAGTAGTTTAGAAACTACATTCAATTTTCTACAGATTCTATTGTTACATATTTTTGAAAGAATATAGATAGCTTATTCAGATTTTTATGTCAAGTTGCCTAACTCTGATTTTTTTGAATTTTTTGCCACTTAAGGGCCTTTTTTTCCATGATGATCCTTCTAGATGGCCGATGGGACTTAAGTGAAAACCTTTAAGAATGTACTCATAAGTTGTTATAATGAAGGGGACCCTCTAGGATGATGTGATAGAAAGGGCTTAGAAGCTTCTAAATCATGAGATGCAAAGGACAAAAAGGCTCTTTGATTAACCTTATATAAATTAAGACACTCAGACCTAGGAGTGGGGGACTGATTACTTGACGACAGTGAATGACATAAGATGTTTTAAAGTGACTAGTGACTAGCAATAGGGATTCAATAGTGAAATAGAACCCCTCAACAGTGATGGAAAGTAGAACCCTAAGCCCTCAGATATCAGCCCAACATTCAAATGTAACAAGGATTTGAGATGGAACATAAAAAAAAATTGCAGGTTCCATAAGATTAATCACCCTATCTCCAAAATGTTGAAGAAGGGTGTGTTGGAGAAAAAAATTCCACCTTGGTTTTCATATGCCTTCATCATCCATTTCCCACTTCATCTCCATCGTAAGCCCCATTACCCATGAAATTTCACTGTATTTGGCAGAAGAAATAAAACTTCCCCCAATGTATATAGTCCCTAAACCTACCCATGTTCATAAGATAGAATCTCAAACTACTGCTTTGAAATAAATAAATATTTTATATTCCTAAAGTGTCCTTCCTCAGCAATACAAGGCTTGTCGCTAAGACATTCCCTTATTAGTCAGCCATTTAGAAATGTCTCTTAGAAAACGAGAGCACAACTATGAGCAAAGAATTGATGATGAGACAAAGGGGCATTGAAGGGAGATTATAACATGTCTCTTCGACATTGAAAAGTCACAAAAAGGTCAACTCAATGAAACATTATTGAAACGCGGAGCTCGGGTATGTTGATGAGACATAGGCTCATTAGTAGGAGATGCTCTCTGATTTCTTCAACATCCCAATGATAGGTAAACGATAGTGAGCAAAGGCTTTAGGTGCAACCGTCAATGAGATTCTACGAGATCAAAGAGAAAACCTCAAAAGTGGTTATCAAAGACATTTTGAAGAAATAAATGACATCTTGGGCAAAACAATTAGGGTTTCCTCAACACAATGAAGTGATTTTTTACCAGTTTACGGCTAATCAAGAATGTAGAAAAAGGATATATTGAGTAGCTATCAAGGATCAATATGTTCATCACACGGGTTAAGGATGAAAAAACCTCTATGGTTGTGATGCATCTACCAATTAGTTATAGTGTTAAAGTTAATGAATTCTTTTTGTTAAGATTATTTAAGGTTAATCATTCAATTTTTAGCCGATGCAACTCTTTGTGAATGGGCCTGAAGCATTCTATAAAAGGTGAAACCAAGGCCCGATATTGGGGGGATCATCATTATATTTCACATCCACATTCTCGCCGCCATTAGTAGGAGTATATTTTTTATATCATATTCCATCGATCCATTTCCATATTTCAAAAAAGTTTTTCTAATAATGTACATCTTTTGAAGCAATAATGGAGAAGATTGTTCTTAATTGGTAATCTGCTTTCAGTTTTCAACTATTGTGTCAATTTTAATGCTTATATGTTACTATGTTGTCTCCAAAGTGGTTCTTCTAAGTTATTCATATTTACACAATCTGTCATAACACAATTTTTGTTGTTGTGTAGTTTTCTTGACTAGGATCTAGCTAAGGGGAATTAAAACTCCTTGCAGATAATTCTATTTATTTGGTTAATATCAGGGATTAAAATCCTCTTAGATTAGTTATTATAACCGGTTTCCCTTGAATTTAGAATTAAAAATCTTTTCATGAGATCACAGTAATTTAGGAAAATATCATTGGGATTACTAAAAAAGAGTACAGTAGCTTATAGGCCTACATGTTTGTACAAGGTGCAAACATTCCAAGTTCCCAACAAGTTAGAGTTTGAGCTGCAAAGTAGACCCCCCTATCCTACACATCTCTCTCCATTATCATCATCCATCTCATGACTCCATTCACCCAATAAGATTAGGTATTAGTCTTACTTAGAACATTTTACACAAACTCTACTTATACACCTTATTCTCAAAGACATTTTTAGTAGGAACTTGTCATTAGCCTTGCATCTACTTCACATCCACATGCCATTGCATGAGTAGATTTCCCAATTAGAAACCACATTTAAGCCTTCAAATTTTCCTTGTCATTTAGGCACAGCAACCTAGGTCTAGCAGAGCCTAAAGAGCAAGTGGTAATCAACCATATTCACCTCGTTCATTAGCTAAAAATGTATTAAGAGATTGGCACCCTCTTAAGGTTCAAAACCTAAGTTTTTGAGACCTAACATATTGGTGAATCTGTTGGGGAAAAACATAAATAAATTTGGTTCCAACCTATCCATTTAAAAATTCAACAAAGTTTCAAAATTGGTCTTCGACCAAAGGTTCATAATTGTGCCATTTTCACTCCCCATCTGAGTCACACACCTAACAAATTGGTGACTCTGCTAGCAAGAAATTCAGTTACATCCTGTTGAAGATCATAAAGATCCATTGAAGGGAGATTCATAGTTGAGAACTTTGATTAAAATCAAAAGACTCTGATGGGAACAGATCTAAAGAGGTTGTAAACTTTTCTCACTTTTCATTCAAGTGAGTGGCAACTTTTTTAAAAGACTCAATGAAAAATACAAAGAAATCTTGTGACAACACTATTTTCTGGTCAAAATGAATGTGTCAGAACAAGAGAGAAAGCATGAATTGCTTTGAGAGCTGTCACAATCGAAAGCTCAATGTGCTTCACTTTCACAACACATACTAGTCTCTAAATAGGATGGGTATGTGGACACAAGTGGTCCTTGGACCCCACAAGTTCCTCTTAATATAACTAGAAAATTTCGCAATGGAGGTAGTGCACATCATTCACAATAGGAGATTTTTACACCACAAGCATCAACTCAAATAAATGCTTACCCTCTCCCTCCTAGACAAAGATTAGTGAGCTACCAAAACCCATACGCCTTTGCAAATTTTGTCTCGATCATTGATAAACCATTTCACTTCAATAATATCCAAGGCCACCCAAATTCTTATCCCTACAAGCTGATAGAACTGATAAAGCATATCCCTAAATTTCATGAAGAAGTATATGAATCAGCTAGTAAGCATGTACAATGATTTTGGGATTTCATTGTGGACTTTCAGATTTATCCCGAAGATGCCATTATGAAATGTTTTTCAAGATCTTTGAGGGATGATGTAAGGGAATGGTTTATAAGCTTACCCACGCAAAGTGTATCTTCATGGGAAGATCTCAAAAGACTATTCCTGAGCCAATATGACATCTGACAATTATGAAAGTTATACACAATTCAGGACCCCAGTCTATTCTGACAAACAATGAAATGACATATGATACATCAAAAGGTGAGAGTAGTTTTCAAAGTGTGAATTCCCCTATTGTCCCAACACACCCACCTCAATTCCTTGTACATCATAGTCAACCCTATGTTCATCATCAACAAATGACACATGTTATTGGCTCTACTGTCCCTATTCAAGAAAATATGAACTCTCTTGAAAATATATATCAAAATCAATAGTTTAAGGAGGAAGATGATGAGTATTCATATGCTCAATAATCCATCATGAAATCAAAAAATGGCATAAACCCCCTAGATATGTTCTTTGGCATAACCATATACGAAGGAGAATCTAGACGTGATCTTCTTGAAAGAATGGTAGAGGCCTATATGCAAATACCTCTCAATGCCTAGCCTGGTCATTCTGTACTCATTAAGCAGTTCATGAGAATATATTGGCCTGATTCAATCAATTAGCTTGAGTCATTAAAACTAGTTACTTCTAATCAAGTGGATGTATTAATTGATATCATAGATAATAGAAGGTATGAGGATGTTATCGATGATGAATCTAATTGTGATATCATTGATGAATATGAAGAAACTAATTGGACAACATAGGGAATGGAGGAAACATGCACAAGTAAAGTTTTCAATATTTATGTTCTAGATATGAATGAATATGAAACTACTGAAGACCAATTTTCCACCTTGGAGGATGATTGCAACATTGAATATATTGCTGAAAACACACTTCCTAAGGAAAATATCAGTCGTGATTCAAATGGTAAGGAGGTGCAGCCATGTATGCATTGCCATAGTATTGAAAATAATGCATTAGAAGATGAAACAAAAAGGGATAGTTTTCCCTACAACAATGAAGAAGGAAATGGTTGTGATCAGTCCATAGAGGATGGGTATGCAAGTGAAAATAGTGTTATGATAGACTTCATGACGAGGATGAAGAAGGTCTCTCTTACATATTAGATTATAACAATGAGAACATTACATGTTGTGAAGAGTCCATTGAAAATTTAGATTTTGATGACAAACCTGTGGATTTTAATTCACAACAAAGTGGTGCTCACAACTCTTATGGAAATCAAGAGGAAGAAGTAGTGGAAGATATGGAAGAAGAAGTTTTCTCACTCAATAGTGAAGAAATTTCATATTTGCTGACAATGGAATATCAGAGATATGTACACATGGGAATGAATTGGAAGTTTCATGTCCAACATACAATTTCTTTGATAGTGAGAGAACTTTGTGTGACAATCATGAGTAGACTCTTGAAGCTTATCAAGATTCTATGTTTATCCCTATTCAAGAGGAGATATATAAATCATAATTGAGGATCTTTGGGAATGACATTAATTCACATATCATGGATAATACATGCTTAGCATCATTTGGTTCAAATGTGCATAATGATGACTATATGAATTAGGAATTTGTGTCTCTACCAATCAGTGACATGGAAGAAATGGAAAGTGTTTCAAATCTGAGTATCTCAGAAGATATTGATACAATAGATTTCTCAAACCTATGTGAGAAGCATTTAGATGATGAGTGTGAAATAGAACATTCACAGTCACATTTTTATGAAATAGAGATGGCTGGTGATCATGGATTTCATTGTAGTAGTGCTCCAAAAATGAATGCTTTTATTGATTCATGGGGTATTGATGATTCCAATGTATTTAATCTGTAAATTGTTGATTTTGATAAAGCTTCAAGATCACAACTTTGTGGGTAGGCAGTGTATGATGTTAAAAAGGGGATTGATTGTGCCAACATTGAAGATAGTAAATGTCAAATGCAACATGATTTGCTCTATTTTCTAGTCCAAGTAGAGGGCCATCATTTGGTGAAAGATAGCAAGTGGAATGAAATAAAGTATCATATACAGTATGGTTCTGGATGGTTCAATGGTTGTGATTTCTTCTTGCCACATGATGAGATTTTTCAGATTACACCTAATTTTTAGATACATAATGATGAAGAATTCATGGGTGGTATTGAGCACAATAAGTCAATGGAGGGTATGAACAAATTCAATCAAGCAGATTTTAATACTACTTTCATATTGGTTTCAATACAATATGATGAAAACTGAGTGTATGGTAGAGGTAAAAAGTGGCTTTTCTTTTTCTGGTGGCCTCATGCAATTAGGTTTGGTGTGGTTTTTTCAAACCATACTTGTTAGAGATGAAATTTGACTTTGTTTCCCAATGGACACGGATTTTAATGTGCTCCCCTAGAGACCTGAATTCTTGCTATACCCATGGGGGGCATACATCCCCAGATGGAGCCACTGTTGGAGGAAAAAATTCCACCTTGGTTTTCATATTCCTTCATCATCCATTTCCCACTTCATCTCCATCATAAGCCCCATTACCCCTGAAATTGCATTGTATTTGGCATAAGAAACAAAAAATCCCCCAATGTATATATTCCCTAAACCTACCCATGTTCATAGATAGAATCTCAAACTACCGCTTTGAAATAAATAAATATTTTTTGTTCCTAAAGTGTCCTCACCGGTAATACAAGGCTTGTTGCTGATACATTCCCTTATCAGTCAGAGATTTACAAATATCTCTTCGACAATGGGAACACATCTATAAGAAAAGCACTGATGAGACAAACATGCATCAAAGGGAGATTATAACATGTCCCTTTGACATTGAAAAGTCACAAAAAGGTCAACTCAATGAAACTCTGTTGAAACATGGAGCTCGGGTATGCCAATGAGACATAGGCTCATGGGTAGGAGATGCTCTCTGATTTCTTCGACATCCCAATGTCAGGTAAATGTAGAGTGAGCAAAATATTTAGGTGTAGTTGTCAATGAGACTCTGCAAGATCAAAGAGAAAACCTCAAAAGTGGTTATCAAAGACATTTTGAAGAAAGAAATGAAATCTCAGGAAAAACAATTAGGGTTTCCTTAACATGATGAAGTGCTTGTTTACCAGTTTATGGATACTAAAGAATGCAAAAAAAGGATATATCGAGTAGCTATCAAGGATCAATCTATTCATCACATGGGTTAAGGATGGAAAAAGCTCTATGGTTGTGATGCATCTACCAATTAGTTACTGTGTTAAAGTTAATCAAATATTTTTGTTAAGATTAGCTAAGGTTAATCATTCAATTTTCATCCAAAATGACTCTTTGTGAATGGGCTTGAAGCATTCTATAAAAGGGGAAACCAAGGCCTAATATTGTGGGGATCATCATTAGATTTAGGATTTTCATTCTCCCTACCATCAATAGGAGTAGATTTTCCATATCATATTCCATCCATCCATTTCCAAATTTCAAAAAACTTCTGCTAATAATGTACATCTTTTCAAGCAATAATGGAGAAGATTGTTCTTAATTAGTAATATGCCTTCAGTGTTCAATTTTTGTGTCAATTTTAATGCTTATATGTTACTATGTTGTTTCCAAAGTGGTTCTTCTAAGTTATTCATATTTACACAATCTGTTAGAACAAATTTGTTGTTGTTGTGTGGTTGTCTTGACTGGGATCTAGCTAAGGTGAATTAAAACTCCTTTCAGATAATTTAGTTTATTCAGTTCCTACCAGGGATTAAAATCCTTTTAAATTAGTTATTCGGATTGGTTTCCCTCAAGTTTAGAATTAAAAATCCTTTCACGAGATCATAGTAATTTAGGATAATATCACTAGGATTACTAAAGAAGAGTATACTAGCTTACAAACCTGCCTGTTTGTATAAGGTGCAAACATTCCAAGTGCCTAGCAAGTTAGAGTTTAGCTACAAAGTAGACCCACCTATCCTACACATCTGTCTCCATCATCATCATCTATCTTATGACTCCATTCACCCAATAGGATTAGGAACTAGTTTTACTTAGAACAGGCTACACAAAATCTACTTATACACCTTATTCTCAAAGACATTTTTAGTAGGAACTAGTCATTAGCCTTGCATCTACTTCATATATGTGTGCCATTGTGAGTAGATTTCCCAATTAGAAAGCACATTTAAGCCTTCAAATTTTCCTTTTCATTTAGGCACACCTGCCTAGGTCTAGTACAACCTAAAGAGTAGGTGGTAATCAACCATATTTGCCCTGTTCATTATCCAAAAATGTATTAAGAGACTGGCACCCTTTTAAGGTTCAAAACCTACATTTTTGAGACCTAACAGGGTGAAAAGGTGGAATGGACTAAAGAGACAAGTAAATATTTTCAAGCAATAAAATAGGAAATTAAGGAGGCCCCAGTTTTAAGGACTCCTAACTTTTCGAAGCCACTTTAAATCTTTTCATTTGCATTGTTTCATACTATTGATGTTGTTCTACTACAAAAGATTCAAGAGTTCTTTGAACAACCTATTGCTTTCTTTAGAAAATCACTTGAAGCTATTGAATTAAAATATGCTTTAATGGAAAATCAAGCATATGCACTTGTTAAGGCTATAAAGAATGTCAGGACTTATCTTGTGGGAGAAACACTCATTTCTTATGTTCCAAGTGAAGCTGTGAAAGACATCTTTACCCAACAAGAAGTCATGGGTAGAAGATGTAGATGGATAAATAGAATACAAGAGTTCAATAATCACATCCAAATCACCAAATTGGTGAGAGGTCAGGGATTGGCTAAGCTAATGCCTGAAGTGAACCTGGATGCCAATCAGATAAATATTGAGGATGACTTTGAAAAATCATACATTTGTAACATGGAAGGTTGTGATTGTTACAAAAATGTCATCTACTACTTGCAGAAAATGTAATTCCTTGAGAGATTAACTGAAAATGAGAAAATAACTCTCAAGTTGCATGCCATCAAGTATGTGATCATTAAGGGTGAACTATGGTGGAGAAACCTGGAAGGTGTTATGTTGAAGTGTGTTGATAAAGCTAAGGCTTCTAAATTGTTGAACGAGATGCATAGTAGAGTATGTGGTGGGCACTACATGGCTAAGACCACTGCTCACAAAGTATTAAGAGTTGGATTCTAGTGGCCTATAGTTTTCAAATATGCACACAAAATGGTAAGAACATGTAATACATGCCAAAGGTTCTCAAGGAAGTTAAAATTCTCAGGCAACCTACCCCTTAGACTGGTTACGGTCTAGGCACTGTTTCAACAATGGGGAATTGATTTCATTGGGGAGATATCTAATAAGTCTAGTGGAGGCCATTCATGGATTCTTGTGGCCATAGATTACCTTACAAGATGGTTGGAATACATTCCAATGAAAAGAGCAACAAGCAAAGTAGTCATAGATTTCTTGATGGATAATATATTGACCAAGTTTGGAGTACGTGAAAGAATTGTTTCAGACAATGCAATGTGCTTTAGATCTAAAGAATTCATAGATTTTTTCTCAAAGCATGGAATTCATATGTCTTATTCTTCACCCTACCATCCTCAAGGTAATGGCTAGGAAAAATCAAGCAATAATATCTTGATGAAGATTATCAAAAGGATCCTTGAGAAGAACAAGAGAGCTTGGGATTCTAAGTTAAAGCTGGCTTTGTGGGTAGATAGAGTGATTTTCAAGAAGGCTACTAGATATTCTCCATTTGATCTAGTGTATGGTATTGCAACAAGGTTACCCTAGAATAACCTTATGAAAATATATAATTTTATCCAAGAGTATGATGAAGATACACGTGATGAGATGCAATATAGGATTGATGCATTAATGGAAGTGGATGAAACAAGGAGAGATGTTGAGAAAAGAAATGCCAAGTTACAGTTGCAGGTCAAGAACCTACATGACAAGAAAGCATCTTTAATAAAATTCTAAGTAGGAGACATGGTGTTGATGTGGAATGCAAGATTTGAGGATAATGGAAAACATGGAAAGTTTTAGGCATTGTGGCTCAACCCTTATCTAGTTAGCAACACTCATGGTGAAGACTCATATTTCCTACAAGATCTAACAAGTGCACTTTTTGAGCTTCTAGTATATGGGAAGTTATTGAAGCCATATTTCTCTTGAAATATGCTCTCTTCCATGTACATTGTAGGTTTTGTATATTATGTACATAGGTTTGTTTGCTTTGGTTGCATCTGGTATGGTTTTGCAAACTTGTCTGGGTTGTTCTTGGTTTTGGGTTTTCTATGATTGGTCTACTTCAACCTGAGATTCTAAAATATTTCCATGTTTACAAGAGGCATGTGTCCCTAGTCAGAGTCACTAGTGGAACCCTTAAAAAAAATTGTGTTCTACTAACAATTTTTTTGTAAAATCTGATTATTTTTCATGACCTAGGGTTTAGGGTTTCAATTATTATCATGCCTTAGGGTTTCTAAGTTGCTAAAGAGCCTTTCTAAAAAAATCCTAAGTGTGAATCCTTTGCAAGCATTCTAATTTGATGTTGACCATTTATCATCGGTTCCTGGTCACTCAAGTCATGACTTATGCCTTTTAACCCATCTTTTTACCAACCCCTAAATCCTAGAAATCCTAGTCATTACCCATTGTTTTATTAAAAACATTGCCTTTATGATCATGTAGGTTCATAATCTTAAATATTCTCCAAGGTCCTAGGTTCAAGATTTAATATTTTCTTCATTCGCCTAAAGTCTCATCCTTAAGTCTTATGTCTTCGCCTGTTGTTTACCTAGCATGGGCCCTATTTTAAGAACTAATGTGTGCACGTGCAAAATTAACAATCTTATGCAAACCATTCACCATGATCAAATCTTGACTACTCCCCATGCCCCCATTAGGTTCTATTTTTCATTATAATATTCTCACAGGTTGTCGAGTGAGCACCATGCACCCTTTTATAGTGGAGGGCCCATTTGTTTGAAAGTCAACAAGCGATAGGATGAAATAGATCAATAGTGGAGATTGAGTGATGTAATTGTATCTAGGTCATTCCTTTCTTCCACGTTTGATTTTAATTTGCATTAAAATAATATCACAAGCTAGCGGATTGAAGACATCTATCCCTTTTTTAGTGGGCCCATTGAGTTTTAAAAGTAGAAAATACTTTTTCTATTGAGATTGATGGTCGAGGATGGGTGACGTGGGTCAATCTTGATTGCTCCCTGCCATCCCATGGGGGACCCACCTCTACCTCTTATCTCTCAATAGAGAAACATGGAGACGCCATGTGGAGTCATCTTGGTGACAGAAGAAACATTACAAAGGGTGAAATATTAATGAAATATTTTAGCGTAGGGGTATGAATGATAAAATATGAGCTATTAAAAGGATTTATAAGCACATGTTTTAGAATAAAATGAGATCTTGAGATCTTTTAATCTTGTCTGTCGATTAAATATTTGAAGGATATGTGCACAAGAAAATTGATTTGTAGTAAGGCACACACATGTTGAAGGTTTGAGATCTAATCCACACTCTTCCCTACTTCCTTGTTGTTGAAAGTTGCACAAGGGTTAAGACTAATGGGGAAGCGGGGAAGCCGACACATGGATTTTCCTAGCGGCAGTAAGGATGGTGAAGCCCGCAAATGACTTGGATCTCAGTTCCACATGACCTGTTTATGATTGGTAAAGAATGATTGAAGGATACAATCAACTTTTTCAAACTCTATTGATTGAATTTGGGTCGTCTATCCTATCTCATTTGACTGAAAATGAGTTGTTTTGGTTCACATGACTGAGCCATAATGGCGAACAAGACACAAAGCTACCAAATTAAGATTTTTAATGTTATAAAACTTTCTTTAAAGTATAACTGAAAATTGTTCAAAGCATTTGATGCATTCAAGGAACTTGTGCTTCAATTTTCAAGCTTGCTTGATGACAAAGATAGGGTTTTCAAACAACTGTGAAACCAATAAGTTAAAAGGTTATCCTGTTTCTCAAATTACTCAAAACTTGATAGTTTTTGATTGTGCTTTCATTGTATTGTTGTGTTTCCTAGTTTTTGTCATTTCCTTTAAGGTTTGGTGTTCATTCCAAACATAATTGTTGTCAAATTGTAATTTCTTGAGTGTCAAACAATACCCAAGCTGTAAAACCTTGTCTTGTTGAACAAACCCTAACCTGCATAAACCCTAGAAGTATGGCACCAAAACTAAAAGTGTCCTCATCTAAGGGAGAATTATTTGGCTCAAAAATCCCTCTCAGACCCACCGTCCAGGACATAGCCGATCAGTTGAATCCCTCCACCTCCAAAAAACCCAAGGGTCAACTAATTTCCCATGGTGCACAAGTTGTAGAAGGCCTGGTTGAAAAATAGAGTGCAATTAGGGATGCTACATTTCCTTACACTTAATGGAAATTGTTTAGTGGCTGGTTTGGAAATAGAAACTATGGAATTCCTGTGGAAACCCCTCAAATTTAGACATGGGAAAATTAATTGTACCAAATGCCTATATGGATGTGGACTTGTTGAAAGCATTAGCTAGGAATTATGATCAAGTCACAACTAGGGTTGTGAGGACTTTTGATGGAATTGATATGGTCAAGGTAACCAGAAAAAATTATTGAAATCTTCAACCTCCCAAAGTGGAGTGAAGACATGGTTCCAATTGATGAAAAAAATCTTAGGGCAGAGTATGAAAAGGTTAGATACTCATTTAGAGCCCAACTAGCTAACATCTATTGATGGCCATAGGGTCTTCTTGGGTTCATTAGACAAGGAGACCTACCCAATCAACTATTTTGTGTCCTATTTTCAAAGAAATCTCTACTCTACCTTCCAAATCAGTGGTTATGACCAGTCATAGGTATGCCCATGGCCTAGATGTATATGGTAGCACATATCCAACACACCATGTACTTCATAGTGTATGATTATGGAGGGTATTGAGTAAAAAGAATCCATGAGGGTTTGGTGAGATTGAAGAAAGGAGAAGGGGTCAAATTTTCTTGGTATTCCTTTTTTATGCACTTGATTCTTTTCAGGGTGTTGGATGTATTGGATATGGTTTCTAATATCTAGTTCTCATTGATGTCAACACTATTAGCCTTCAATACATTAGAGCTTGTATATATCAAGGATATTGAGAAAATTGTAAAAGAAAGTATTCCAGATTCCTAGTGGAACTGTGCAGGTCAAGAAGGTATCCTATTTTGTACATTGAAGATTAGCTCGTGTGGATTAAAGAGTTTATTGTTGAATGTTTCTAGATCATCTACCGGAAGTTTCAGAGGTCCGTGTGAAGTTTTGAGTATGTTGTGGTTTGACAGTGTTTTTCTAGTCTTTGTCAGTGTTCCTAAATGAAGTTTGTGTAATTATAGTTATCTCAGGTGTTGCAGATGCTTCTTTTTTGTTTCTTGGTGTTCTCTGGTGTCTTTAGATCATTCTCTATCTTTGTGGTACATGCACATTATTCAAAAGTTCATGATTGTAGATCTTATCTTACACATGTTTAGTTTTTCATGTTCCTAGCCGACATGTTGATGGTAGCGTGTTGTGGATCTTCGAGGTGAAATTAATTAAATTCTTTTTGCATTGGAGATATTAATTTGGGTCTCCACTATGTTGTGGCCGACCTTGGTGGATTCGCATTAAAATTTTATTTGTAAATCTAGGCCGACATTGCAAATATATATTTTTTTTCTTGGTCGACGAAGTAAAGATGGAATTTCATGTAGCAGATATATAAGGGTGATTAGTTCATTGTTGAAGAAGATGCTTCATGTGCTCCTATGTGTATATGTGTGAATATCATTCGATTGGATAGAAGAGTGTGAAGAAGATTGTGTGAAGTGTGAAGAAGATGGTGCGAAGTGTGAAGAAGTGTTGAGCTTAACTAGAACTATAATTAGGCTTGTGATGAAGCTATTTTCTTAGTTCACATCTTGGATGGTTTTAATCCAAACTCTATTGTTGGACAGTGAGTCCTCTTTTGTAATTGAGCAGTGAGCTCTAGGCAGTGTGCCTGAATGCATGTGCATTCCCCTTATAATTTCTTCTTATACTTCTAACAAAGTATAATCTTGTGGACTAACATGCACCGTGGTTTTTCCCCCAACAAGGTTTCGATGCAAAAAAATCTTGGTGTTATTTGTCTCTTAGATGTGTTAATTGTTCATGATTAATTGCTTATTCATTAGATCTGAGATTAGGTTAAGATAAGTGAGAAAATTTTAAATTTCTATAACAACTGATTCAACCCCCTCTCTCAGTTGTTTTTCCTTGTTTTGCCAACAATTGGTATCAGAGCTAGTTCCTCTAAAGAAGTCTTATAGTTTGAGGTGATTCGGGATGGAAAAATTCAAGGATAGTCATAGATTTGATGGCATTAACTACTCACTGTGGAAGGTTAGGATACAATGCCACTTAAGATGTATTGGTGATTCCATCTGGAAGATTACTAGAGATCAATATACCATTCCTTAGAATGGTCCCTCCACTGCTGATGAGATCAAAGATGTTGAAAGCAATATCGGGGCTATTGAAGCTTTGGTGAGTGCCTTGACAGATTCAGAGACGACTAATGTGGTAGGTCTGCAGACAACTCATGAGATTTGGACGAAACTAGAAACTTTTTATGAAGGAGATGCACAGGTGAAGATGGATAAGCTACAAATCTTGAAAGGCAAGTATGAGAATCTGAAGATGGGTGAAGATGAAAATATCACCTCTTTTATGCAGAGAGTAAATGAGATAGTGATGGGTATTACATGTGTTGGTGGTTTTGTGGATGAGGATGAGATTGTGGCTAAAGTACTCAGATCCTTTCCCTTTTCCTAAAAAATGAAGGTTCATGCTATTGAAGAGTTCAAATCAATAAACAAGTTGACAAGAGATACACTAATAGGGAAGCTTGCTTTTTTGAGATAAGTGAATTTGGTGAATCTACACCAAAGAATGAATATGCATTTAAGGCTAGTGTTTCCAGAAGCAACAGACAAAGATATAGTCTGGGAGAGAGTTCTAGGAAGGTATCCATGTTGATGAAGAACTGAAATAACTCGAAGATAAAGAAAGAGAGGTAGAAGAACTAGAAGCATTGATTGCAAAGCAAGAAGGGGGAGGAAAAGGTAAGTATGAAGATGTATTTCCTATTAAATTTTTTTCATGCAGTAAAATAGGTCATTTTGCATCAAGGTGTCCTGAAAGAGTTCCTAGATCTAAACCTAATAAGTTTAGATTTCCAAAGAGATGCTACTTTGTTGAAGAAGTAGTAACTGAGGATGAGTCTAATAAAGATAATGGAAAAGAAGACAATTGGGCTTTCATTGCTACCATTGAAAACAATCTTGTGGCTATTGAATCTACCAAAGATGAAAAAGCTCTTATAGTTCAAGTTGAAGAAAGAGATGAGTGGGTCATTGATAGTGGATGCTCACACACATGACTAGTGACAAAAGAAAATTTGTGAGTCTGGAAAAGTATGATAGTGGAGTTGTAAGATTTGAAAATAATGATGGTCGTGTTATTCATGGCAGAGGATCAATTTGCCTTGGTGGTAAGGATAACACTGATGATGTCCTCTATGTTGAAGGCCTAAAGCACAACTTGTTGAGTGTTGGATAGATGGTTCACAAGGGATATGATTTATAGTTCAAAGACCGAAGATGCAGGATACGTGGAAGTTCTAGAAACTTGATTGCAACAGACAAACAAACACAAGGTAACATTTTTCACTTGAATACTACTAGTGAAAGTTGTTTGATTGCTCAAATAGATGACAACTGGTTGTGGCATAGGAGATTGTGTCATGTAAAATTTGACCATATTATTAAGATAAGTTCTACTCAGGTAGTAAGAGATCTGCCTAGATTAGTGAAGTCTGCTAATGTAATCTGCAAGGAATGTCAGATGGGTAAATAAACTAGAGTCTCTTTCCAGAGAAAATAGTTTCATTCAAATAATTTGTTGTAGCTACTACATACTGACCTTTTTGGTCCCTCCAGAGTTAGAAGTATTCATGTAGAAAAGTGTTTCATGCTGGTTATTGAATATTACTCTAGAATGATTTGGGTTTCCTTTTTGAGGGAAAAATGTGAAGCACTCGAGAAATTCAAATGTTTCAAAGCTATGGAAGAAAATGAGAAAGGTCTAAAAATCAAGTGCCTGAGATCTGACAGAGGTGGTGAGTTCATTTCTAAGGAGTTCAACTCTTATTGTGAAGAGCATGGAATTAAAAGACAATTATCTGCTCCCCGAAACCCCCAACAGAATGGAGTTGCAGAGAGAAAGAATAGAACAATTTTGGATGCTGCCAGAACCATGATGATGGAAGGAAATGTGTCTCAGATGTACTAGAGTGAAGCGGTAAGCACTGTTGTGTATACCTTAAACCGAGTAAATGTGAATGGAAATTATGGTAAGTCCCCTTATGATTTATGGTTTGGTCACAAGCCTACTATTAAGTATTTCAAGATATTTGGAAGCAAGTGTTATATCAGGAGAGATGATGATATAGGAAAATTTGATGCTAGAAGCAATGAAGGGATCTTCCTAGGTTACTCTACTAAGAGCAAGGAATACAGGTGCTATAATAAAAGACTAAGAAAGATGGTTGAAAGTGCAAATGTTAGAGTTGATGAGGACTCTGTCAAATCATCCAGAGGATGCAGCTTCAGATGAAGACAACAAAAGTCAAGTAAAGAACACTCAGACACTGAGTCTACTTCAGATTATTCCATATGTTCTAATGAAGCAACCTCAATTTGTTCTGGTAAATCAAGTTAGTCAGGAAGCTCAGTCAAGTGCAAGTGTAGAAGAAAGATCAGAAGAGACAGAAGTCCAAGAAAGTTCCAAAACTCTGAGGTCTGTAAAGTTGAATCATTTTGAAATTCAAATCATAGGAGATAAGAGGAAAGGAGTGAAAACTAGAAGAAAAATTGCAAAAGAATATTGTTTGATTTCCAAGATTCAACCTAAGAATGTCATTGAAGCCTATCAAGATGAACATTGGTTGGAAGCTATGAAGGAAGAGTTGACATAGATTGAGAAGAATGACACGTGGCTACTGGTTCCTAGGCCTAAAGACAAAAATGTTATTGGTACCAAATGGGTATTTAGAAACAAGCTAAATGAAGAAGGTGAAGTGGTCCAAAATAAAGCAAGACTGGTATGTAAAGGTTATTCTCAAATGGAAGGTATATATTTTAAAGAAACCTTTGCCCCTATAGCTAGAATTGAAGCTATGAGATTATTTCTTGCTTATGTTGCATACAAGAATTATAAAGTCTATCATATGGATGTGAAGTCTACATTTCTAAATGGAGAACTAGAAGAAGTGTACATTGAATAGTCGGATGGGTTCCAGCTAACAGATAAGGAAGATATGGTTTGCAGATTGAAGAAAGCTCTATACGAACTTAAGCAAGCCCCCAGAGCATGGTGTAACTGAGGATTTATTTTAGGTTTGATTAGGTGTGTTAGCAGTAAATCAATAAAGACAATGAAACCCAAAGATCTATCGAGTACAAAGGAAATTAAACAATAAACAATTATACCTGTAAATCGAGTTTTCTATGATTACCTCCATAGTACCGTCTTGCTTGCTGGTTGACGTGTTGTCCTCAGATTCGTTGTGCGAGAAATCTGCAAATGTCTAAGTCCTATACCAAACTTTGAAGGATTTATGCAATGTCTAAATGTCTATGCCTATGACTATGATTGCCAATGTCTAAACATATTAAGATTTGATCAAATAAAAAGACTAATTGCAATGAGAAGCCTAAGTGTGCAAGTGAGTATGTAATACGCCTATAATATGTCTATTTGTGTGTGTGTGTGTGTGTAATCAAAAAGTGAGAGGAAAATGACATTTTATAGAAAATGCCATTTCGAAAGGACGGGCGAGATCAAATTCTAAGAAAGACCTAGAATGAGAGGTCTGAATTAAATCTGAGAATCCCTAATTAGGCTTAAGGCAAATTCATTAATCGAACGGTCAAGATAATCTCCCAGATAATTGGATCAATGGTGGAGAAAATATGAGAAAATTAATTAAAAAATAAAGATTTTCAAAAATCAAGAAGATAAAGACTGCCTGATTTGTGAGATTCGAAAAATCAAGAAGATAAGATTTGAACTGAAGATTAGATTTGAAAAATCAATAATCTGCCTGATTACCTAATTTTTAGAAGATTACTTTCCATTTTGAATTGAGTTAATTCAAATTATGGATTTTGTGAAATAATAAATAATTGATTTTCCAATTATTTACCAAAGTGAACTATCAGTTAAGATTGTGATGACATTTTAAACAATTTAATTTATTTAAAATGAAGGGAATATCAAATTGGCAATTAAATAATTAAATTTAATTATTTAATTTAGAGGATGATGACCGATAATTAAATAAATTAATAAATTCATTTAATTATGATAATTAGTGACATATTAAATAAATAAATAAAACTTATTTATTTAATAATCAAGAAGAAATATATGACAAAGAGTAATTAAATAAATTAAGAAATTTATTTAATTAAGGGAAGACTTAGACAATTAATGACGTATTTAATAAATAAATAAAATTTATTTATTTAATAATCATGAAGAATAATTGACATGAATTAATTAAACAATTATAAATTATTTAATTAATAGTCGAATGTGGACCAAGGACATAATTAAATGTATTAATTATGCTAGGACGAAAGTGGTAAAAATGAAGCTTGCAGGCCTAGGTCATTTTTAGGTGTCTACATTTTGCCCCTCTTTGTCATAATGTTGCTTGTCACGTTGTGACAAAGAAAACAAGTCAGAGATATGCCCCAGTAAAGGTACGGAGTATCATTGCCCCCTCGAGAAATTTTTCAAATTTTGGGTCGACGACAGAAAAATTTGTAAAGGATCCCAATAAATGAATTTAATGACCAGAAAAACAACGGCGCAATCAGTTTTGGATTCAGACATGTTTAAGACGGCCTACAAAGTGGTCAAACTTGATCAAATGACCTTCCAGTATTACCCTTGTTTGAGAAATGTCATTTTGACTTTATAAATAGGTTGACAAAGGGGTAAAAGTCAATTCATTTCCACTATTTACTTTGCAAATTTCGAGAGCCCAGAGCGAAAAGCACAGCAGTGAGGATGATTCCAGTGTCAGAGCATCGCAGGGAGATCATAAGGACATTCAGACGACCAGAGGGCTTAGAGCCAGTGGTATGTACCCTTGTCCCGCTTTGAAATTTTTTTGTTTTGTGTGTCAATTTTAGCTTTCTAGGGCAAACAACAACTGTGCCGTGACGGAACTGCGTTCGCGTAAGTCACAATTGTCTGCGTGTTCGACGCATATGATGCGTTGTGATGCAAATGACCAGTTAATCCTAGGATGGACATGGCGTTGCGCCACATTTGATAAAAAATACGACACATTCACCTAACTGAGTCACATATGAGGCTTGGAATGCCGCAATTGCACATTTGAGCAACACATTCGCATTTTTGTGTAGCAATTGTTAGAATTCGTGACGTAATTGCTGTAATGTAATGCATTTGGGCAACCAAGTGACGCAACTATCATGTTGCGACATATTTGAGGATTTTAGAGATGCATTTGAATATTTGAAATGCAACTACTATAACGCGACACATTTGATTGTTTCCCTTACTGATACCGATTGTGATATTTGTAAAACCATTAATGCTTTTGATGATGCTGACAATTGTCTAGAAAGTACTGATATATTGCTCATCTTTTTGCAGAGGCAATTTGCCCCTATCTACACGCGAGAGAGTAGACCAACCACATTTTGGTTTGCCGACCAGTTGAGCCCACGAGAGTGGTGACGATTGATGTCACTGGGATTATTCTATGTTGCTTACATGCCCGCCATTCGAGTGAATAGGGGATTATTGATTATTTCGTGCGAGCGGTGGCATTCAGAGACTTGTTCATTCCACCTGCCGACAAGTGAGGCTACCATTACCCTGGAGGACGTCTACCGGATCCTTCGAGTGCTGATCCAAGGGGAGTGGATAGTCTACGACCCTCATCATGGCGAGTACACCTTTTGAGTGTACTACCAAGATCAGGGTGCAGGATTGGGCATCCAGGGTTATGAGATCATATGGGAGTTCACGGCAGAGTAATATAGTCGCTTTGATGCCTTCCTTGTGACCCTGATTGGGGGGATCTTGATTCCTAACCATCGGGGACATGGATTTCCTATTGGTTGGGGAGATGTCCTAGTTGGCATGAGACATGATAGGATAGTGTATGCTTGGGGTCCTTGCCTACTGGGGACACTCTACCATCAACTGCATGATATTGCCTATTGGAGAGGAGAGAGCATCTCATGTGGGACTACGTTGATGATGATATGGGCCTGGGAGCACATATCTATATTCCGTCCACTGATTGACAGACCACAGTTGGCCGACGGTATGCCCTATGCTTATTACTATGTTGGTGCCCTACAGCAGACCCAGATGGGCGAGACAGGTTGGTGGCGACACAGGATTGACACGATGGTGTCCTTCATCTGGAGATCGTATAGAAACTACGTGCAGTGGGATGATGAGGATGAGCATCTTAGCCTTTGCAGATAGTACAGGTATCTGATTGGCAAGATAGTGCAAACATCGCTGATTATTGAGATGTATTTACCACAGCATGTTCTGAGGTAGTTTGGAGAGTAGTAGGGTGTACCTCTAGGGACAGCTGAGTATGCTCGGTCTTCCAGAGAGTATGCTTGGGGACCAGCCATTCCAGTGGCCTTCACAGAGCATCAAATTGATGGGCTAGGAGACCAAGCATGGGGATGGAGGGGAGGAGTAGCCGATCCCAGGACGACAGCCGATTATGACCTATGGTGGCAGACACATAGGCCAGTGCCATTGACGGATCTGGATGGGCCAGCACCAGTGGACAGACGATCAGTTATACCTCATGTGTCGAGGGCCAGATGGGGAGGTAGAGGCGGTGACAGGGGCAGAGGCTAGGGTAGGGATGGAGGCAGGGATGGAGGCAGGGGTAGAGATGGTGGCAGGGATGGAGACGAAGGCAGGGGGAGATGATGGTGGAGACGGCTGGAGGTGGAGGTGAGATGGTCAGAGATAGTACAGGAGGGTACAACAACATGTGGCGAGGGTAGTCTTAGATGCTATCCCCGAGGTTGGCAAGGAGAGGGAGAGAGAGGAGCACCCCAGGCAGGAGGGAGAGGGTGAGGAGAGATGGGAGGAGGAGAGGCATGAGGAGGAGGTGGAGGTGAGGGGATAGGAGGAGGCAGAGGTGAGGGGACAGGATGAGGAGGTGGAGGTGGCAGAGGATGTGGCTGTGGTGGAGGATGTGGTGGATGACGATGATGATGAGGATGATGCCATGGATGAGGCTGAGAGACTCCTTAGATGGTGGATGGTGGAGGGAGAGGAGGAGATGCCATCCTCCTCAAGATTGCCCCAGGATGCCACGACAAATCAGAGGGTGGCCAACCTACAGTAGAGATTGGATGACAGCATGGCGCAGGTCATATCACTACAGGCAGAGTTAGAGGTAGTCCAGGTAGAGTGGGATCAGGCAGTGATCTGCCAGCAGGACGCGGCTCAGTGGTGCACACAGTTCGTAGCATTATGCACAGGGCCTGCAAGGGACATGGCTCGCTAGCTAGCCTGGGTGAGCATGAGACTGGGACAGTATCGGACCTTGTATGAGCAGGCAGTGCCAGTGGCAGCAGGAGCCATACCAGCGTCAGAGGGTCTACCTTGATAGGGCACACATCATGGCATAGGTCACATCACTCATGCTGGCACAACCTGAGTCACCATTTGGGTCATAGTCATGGATTGACTAGTTCAGTGCAGAGGTTGGTACAAGGTCACCCACCTGTGATCGATCCATTTACTTCTCAGAGTGAGGCAGCAGTGACATCACATATGTTTGTTACTGTAGAGATGAGACCTTCATTCTCAGTTCCACCGGTAGCACAGACAGAGGCCACTACAGGTCAACCTATCATTTCAGTGCCAGGTTCAGAGCTGCAACTGTTGCATTCTTCACCACGAGGGGATGATGAGAGTCTACCCTAGGGGCATTTTGTTATTGTGACACATTATGTATAGATTATTGAGCCTGCGAGCTCCATTTTGGGATATCTGTTGACTCTATCCTATGACATTGTACCCTTTTGAGATGATACTATATGATGATGCAGTTTTGATGCGGCCTACATGTGTTATGTGATGTTCTTTGATTTAATGTATGATGATATGTATGATGTATGATGTTGATTTATGATGTAGCATGTATGTCCTATGATGCTTATTTGTGATTTTGATGCCATGATGATGCAAAGCTTATTTATATGAGATGATAATGATAATGATGTGCATAATGTATTTAGTAAAAGATGCAATGTTGATGATTATGTTAATGCAATGTTTGTGATTATGCCTCTGATTTAATGCTATGGATGATGTATGTATGGACCTAATGCAATGGTTATATGATCATGTATGCACTTATGTTTTTGGATGCCACAGGATATCATCGTGAGATGGATGAGAGAAGACGACGAGACTGATGAGAGAAGATGACCAGACCAAAGAGGAGAAGATGACGAGACTAACAAAGATGCATGTTAATTCCTAGACCAAATCCTTCAAAGCTTTACTATAGGACTTTAATATTTATTTCTCTTAATCATCATTGGGAAAACTGTTGTAATGGTCAACAAACACCATGATATGACATAGATCAAGGTGTGCAAGGTCGTACCATTATGTAAGACAAGTAGTCATAGCCAAGGATGATCATGACTCATATTAAGAGCGTGATTGCCCCAGTCTTTTTGTCATAATCAACTACAAGTAGAAAAAGATAAGGACAAATCATGAAACATTGTTGCTTCTCTAAATCATGTTTCCAGGACATCCTTGAGAAACTAGCAACATGATTGCCAAAAATATAAAATAGAGCCCTTATCACAATACGTCATTTTTTTTCTAAATACCAGAATCATGAATTTGCTGAGAAACTAGTAGTCATGTGTGTCAATCGTCATGATACATTGTTGCTTCTCTAAATCCTGGTAGTGGGATCTCGCTGAAAAACTAATAAGATGATAAAAAGCCAAAAGACAAGTGTCAAATGTTTGCCAAGTGCGTTGGGATATCCATTGTTTTGATGTCAAGATGCCATGTTTGATAATGTCGAGATGCCGAAATGTTTAAAGTTTTGATGATCTTAGATGAAAAATGTCGAGAATTGGTGAATTCAGGAAGGACACATCCTGGATAATGTTGATGTCGAGAGGATTTGATCTCTAATAGTCAGAAGGGGTCCCTCAAAATGATGGCGATGCCTAGGAAGGACACATCCTAAGGCATAGATGACAGAGTTGGTTCTTCAGAATGACACATATGAAGAATACTGATGTCACAAAGAGTGATCTTTAGATGTCAAGAGGATCGCTCGAAATGTCGAATGACAATGACGATGCCTAGGAAAGACACATCCTAAGGCATAAATGACAGAGATTATCGTTTAGAAGGACACATCTAAATATTAACCTAAAGTTGACAGTTTGATAGGCTATGATGATTTCACTTGCTTTGACCAAGTTTGACTTATGTTTGACTATATGCCGATATTGTTATTATGATATGATTGATCTGTTGATGAGATTGTCATATTGACATAATTGATTGTCATGATTTGCTTTATGAGTTTTGTTCGTTTGGGAAAGATTTGTGTTGTCTTGAATACTTTTTGACGTGTGTGTTAGTGTGATGCCATGAACCCTAATGGACAGACCTAGTGCAGCCTCGGGGGCTCATCGACAGATGGCCTTGCCTACGTCATACACTCAAAGACCTCATAGTTCGACACGACCAATGACTTTGTCCAAAGGACATAAGTTTGAATCATGATTTTATTCCAACAAACCTTAATGGACTGACCTAATGTCTTGGGCACTCCAATGTGAGTCTTACCTATGTAGCAAATGCGCAGAGACAACGTAGTTCGGACAAACGACAAAGACTGACTGACTTGACTGACTTTGACAAGAGATGACACTGTGTTTGCGTTCTTCGAGCAGTTTGATGTTTTGTTTGTGGTTTTCTTCAAGACATTTTATGATGTTTTTGGCCTTTTTTCCAGGACTTTTTGCCAACGTTTTTTTTTTTGTCTTTTTTAGAACTTTTGCCAATGTTTGTCTTTTGGACTTTTTATTTTGTCTTTTTAGGACTTTTTATGATTTTGTCTTTTGGACTTTTGCCAATGTTCTTTTTTTTATCTTTTTCAATACTTTTGCCAATGTTTTATCTTTTTTTAGGTCTTTTGCCAATGTTTGTCTTTTTAGGACTTTTATGATTTTTTGTCTTTTTAGGACTTTTTGCCAATGTTTTTGTCTTTTTTAGGACTTTTTTTTGCCGATGTTTTTTTGTCTTTTTTTAAGGACTTTTTGCCAATGTTTTTGTCTTTTTTCAAGACTTTTTTTCAATTTCCAAGATCATGTGCGACATCCACTGCAGTTTCATGATAAAAAATTTTCCCCCAGTCAGGTCCAAGACTTTGCCATTTTTAAGGAACATGGATAGGATGCTGCTGGTTTACTAGATGGACAGTCGTCAAGACTTGATGTCAATTGTTTATCCACTATGACAGGTAGGGTAGAATGTGGTGGCGATTTGCGTAATAATGGTGAAAATACCTTTCATCCTAGGGTAAGGCAGACAAAGTGACAATAGATGGTAGAGCAATAATTGATTACGCATGGCGCCTGTTTGCCAGGTTTTCACTATGGTACATGTCCAAAGTGCCTGTTTGCTAGGTTTTCACTATTGAAGAATCATTTTTCTTTATTATTTTCTTGACTTTTTTATTTTTTTGGTGTCACCAAGATGCCTGTTTGCCAGGTTTTCATCAAGGTGACGATTTTTATCATTTTTCAATTTTTTTTTTGTATTTTATGGTTTTCAACTCAATCCTCTGATGCTATGCATAGAATCTTCAGAGATGTAAACTGTTGATGGGCTCTGTCAGTTGTTCTCCATCTGGTGTGGCCAGCTGATAAGCTCCAAAACCAAAAGAAGATATGATAATGTAGGGACCAAGCCAGTTTGGTTCAAACTTTCTCAGCTTTTCTCTGTCAGCTTGGTTCTTGGGGTTCTACATGAGAACTAGGTCACCAATGTCAAACTTTCTGACCATAAATTTCTTATTGTAGCTGTGACAAAGATGGTTTCGATATGCTTGGAGATGGTTCAATGAATTTTGCCTTCTTTCTTCCAGCATTTCCAGCTTGTGCAAGCGTGATTTTCAATACTCCTCATTAGCTAAACCCTTCAGGGAGACTCGTAGCGAAGGAATTTCAACCTCAATGGGAAAGATGGCCTTAGCACCAAAGACTAGGGAAAATGGAGTGGCTCCTGTAGGCATACGAATGCTAGTTTGGTAAGCCCACAGAGCAGGATTGAGTTGTATGTGTCAGTCATGGCCAATGTCGTTGACAGTCTTTTTGAGGATTTTGACAATGGTTTTATTTGATGCCTCAGCTTGACCATTTCCTTGTGGGTAGTATGGAGATGGAAAGTGTTGTTGGATATGAAATCGCTCACATAACTCCCGAACATCTTGGTTTCTAAACAGACGTCCATTGTCAGTGATGATGGATTGCGGAAGGCCATACTGGAAAATGATGTAGTTAAGGATGAACTTGGATATTTGTTTGCCGATAATATATGTCAATGGGATGGCTTCAATCCACTTCGTAAAATACTCACTGGCGGTAATAATGAATTTGTGGCCGTTGGACGAGGTTGGATGAATTTTACCCACGAGGTCGAGTCCCCATTGAGCGAAGGGCCAAGGAGAAGTGATCAGCCGAAGTTCCTATGCTGGAGCATGGACCAAATCACTGTGAATCTGACATTTACGACAAGTCCTGACATATTCAATTGCATCCTTTTCCATGGTCGGCCAATAATACCCAAGTCTCGTTACTTTCTTAGCTAGAGTAGAACCACTCGAATGAGACCCGGGCATATACCGTCGTGCACTTTGTGTAAGGTCGTACGTGCTTCATTGTTGTCAAGACATCTAAGGAGGGTGTCGTCAAAACTACGGCGGTAAAGGGTGTCACTAACAATGGCATACCTTGCAGATTTTTGGATGAAGGACTTCCTTTGGTTATTGGACAGGTTCAGTTGAAGGGTTTGAGATTTTAGGTAGTCATAAATATCTTGATACCAGGGACAATTGGGACCAACAAGTTCACAAACCATTTCTGATTTTGGGATATCATATGCCAATATCAAAAGCTATTCTACTAAGAACTCAAATTGTGACACATTTTTAGGGATGTCCAAGAGAGAACTAATAGTACCCATTGCATCAGTTGCCTTATTCTGTGTCCTGAGGATTTGTTCAAAAGAAATCAATTGGAAGTATATCAGGAAACTATCCACCATCCTCTTGTAGGGAAGCAACTTCTCATCCTTTGTTTCATAGTCATCATTCACTTGGTTGATAACAAGCTGGGAATCCCCAAATACAAGCAATGTCTAAATTTTCCATTTAATTGCCATCTTGAGACCTGTGACTAGTGCTTCATATTCGGCAATGTTATTTGTACAAGGAAAGGTGATCCAGTATGACTTAGGAATTGAATCCCCCCGTGGAGTGATAAACAAGATTCCAATGCCTGAGCCATGACCAGTATGAGACCCATCAAAATATAGCTTTCATGGTACCGTCGATTCTGCATGAAAAATGGACTCATTGGGAAAATCAGTTACTAGTGGATGAGTGACTTGAATTGGTGCATCCACCAGTTGATATGCTATTACCTGTCCTTTTATTGCCTTACGCTCGACATATTGTATGTCATACTCGCTTAGTATTATGACCCATTTTGCCAATCGGCCTGTTAATGTCGCTCGACTTAAGAGATATTTCAGTGGATCAATCTTGGTGACCAGTTGTGTCTAGTGACTGAGCATATAGTGTCTTAGTTTTTGGGATGCAAAGACAACAGCAAGGCATGCACGTTCAATGTTTGTGTAGTTCAACTCATACCCTATCAGTGTGCGGCTGATGTAATAGATGGCTCTTTCTTTTCCTTCATGATCATTTTGTGCCAGTAATGCCCCTAGTGCTGAACTAGTAGTCGAGATGTATAGGATCAATGGCTTTCCATGAATGGGCGGCATGAGGACTGGTGTTGACAATAGGTAATATTTGATTTTCTGAAATGCTTCTTGACATTTATCTGTCCATACAAAGGGGATACCCTTGTGCAACAGATACTGGAATGGGTGACACTTATTTGCCAATTGGGCTATGAAACGCCGAATAGATTGTACTCTGCCTTGTAAAGTTCTGAGTTCACTAATTCCTCTGGGTGGAGGCATGTCTATGATGGAATTGACCTTTTCCGGATCAACCTCTATACCTCTTCAGGAAACTATGTATCCCAATAGTTTACCTAATGTGACCCTGAAAGCACACTTCTTAGGATTTAGCCGAACTTTGTACTCTTCAAGTGTCTTGAAAATTGTGTCGAGTACCTTCAAATGATCTTTCCTAGTTGTTGATTTGGCCAATAGGTCATCTACATAATCTTCCATTATTTTGTGCATCATGTCATGGAAGATCGTGGTCATAGCTCTTTGATATGTGGCACCTGCATTTTTGAGACCAAATGGCATGACGTTCCAATAGTATGTACCCCATGGGCAAGTAAATGTCGTTTTGTGCTGGTCTTTAGGAGTAATGCGGATTTGATTATAGCCAAAGAAATCATCCATGAGGAATAGCATCTCATATCCTGCTGTAAGGTCAACTATGATGTTAATGTTTGGAAAAGGAAAGTCCTCCTTTGGGCATGTTTTATTTAGGTCTCAGAAATCTATACAGACACGGATCAACCCATTTGGCTTTGTGATTGGGACCAGATTAGAAATCCATTCAGCGTAGTCAATAGACCTTATGAATCCGGCATCTAACAATTTCTTTAACTCAGCCTTGACCAATAGTGCAACTTGAGGGTGCATTTTGCGCAACTTCTGCTTGACTAGTTTAGCATTAGGTAATAGTGGCAGATGGTGCAGAACCAGTTCTGGGTCCAATTTGGGCATGTCAGCATAGGACCATGTGAAGTTAATTTTTCATTCTACAAAGAATTTATGAAATTCTAATCTCTCTTCTTCAGTCAATGATGCAGCAAAGAGGACCATCTTGGGATCTTCTACAGTTGATATGTTATCCTCTATTGTGTCCTCGATAAGCATAGCCGATTTCTCCTATTGCATGGGGAGAAAGTCCAGTCCTCCATCTTTGGGCACCTCAAAGAGGTTTTCACCCATAGATATGTCCTTTATTTTTACTATTTTATTGTCAAAAGGTGCCTTTCAGTTTTCACCTAGAGACGTTTCATTTTTTATTTTATTTTTATTTTGACTTTTGCGAATAGAGGATGGAGCAGTCTCGCCGAAGTATGTCGTGCAGTCTAAATCAATGGAAAATCCTGATTTGTGGTCCCCACTGGGTATGCCTTCTCGTAATCCCATAAATTTAGCAATTGCCTCATCATTCTAAAATGTGTCCAGGACTAGTGGTCCTTGTTGGTCCCAATCGACTAGCTCAGGGTAAACTAAGGAAATGCCATCATCAATGCTGGTGATTTGGGGTGAGGATGCGGACAACATGTAGACGGATTCAGTGATGTTGTAGATGAGATTATCATCATCCAACTCTACATCGAACTCTATCCAATATTCTCCTTCACTAGTGTCATATTTGTTGTCAAAATAAGGGGTGAAGGTTTTAGAGCCCTGGTTGTCAATGTCATTTGATACTTCAGATTGATTGGAATGAGGGGGTTTAGATAATGGGTGTTGTATGTCATGGGAAGTGGTAATGGGACTTTGACTATTTGGTGCCTATTCAATTTTGAATGTTTGCCAAAACCGTTGTTCAGAGGTCAGTTCCCCTAGTTCGACAAACAAATCATCAAGACAACAGTCACTTAGGGATCATTTTGAGCCAAATTCCCACTCCTGGGAGTCTGTTTCGGTAAGGGTTTCCCTAGTAGTCTCGACAGTATCCGAAGCATGTACTCTCTCATTTGAAAGTCCAGAGGTACGTCGATCATCATTGTCGGGTGATCCAAACCCTAATCCAAGATACTTCAGAATTTGAAAAGTTTATATGGGTTCCCTTCGGCCAATTTTATTTCTTCCTAGGCCATTAGTACCATCGTAGCCTTTAGCCTTCATTATGTCATAACCCTTGCCATATTTTTGAACTGGTAATGGCAATAGTGCTATAGTATCCTTATAGATCCATCATGTAATGTCAGCAAGGTCTTCATTACTCATGTCTCCCCACTTGATAAAGACTGTTTTTGGTGGGACTTTGAAAGTTTCCCTGGGTTCCATTTTGAAACATGGCCGACCATATATCTTTGGAGACTTGGGTATTGTTGTTATGTTGTATGCTGTATTTAGTTTGAACTCTCCACAGTTGAGGTCCTAGATTTTGACAGTGGATTCAGTCTTAGGGCTAGTGGAAGGTGGTGGTATAACGGAAGACATGGATGGAGCGGATGTGGAAGATGGCATGAGTGTGGATGGGTCAATGTATTTGGATGATGAGGAGCCAAGTGCTTCTTGGTTAATAGGTACTTGGTTTTCAGAGATACCCCTTAAGTTTGAACAATATTGGAAAGGGTCAGGGTCTCCATATATGGTTATTTCTGTGCCGTCAAATGGAAACTTTAGGCATTGGTGATATGTGGATGGAATGTCTTTTAAGGCATGGATCCATGGATGACCGAGCAAGATGTTGTATGGTAATTCCAAATCCAGGACCTGGCAGGTTGTGTCCACAATGATTGGTCCCACTCTGATAGGGAGAGAGATAACACCACATGAAGAGCATTCCTCATCATCGTATGTTTTGATCACTATAGTCTTTGTTGGGTCTACGCACACATCAGAGAACCCTAGAGCCTTAACCAGTTTGAGGGAGCATATGTTCAATCCTGCTCTGCCATCTACTAAAACTCATCTAACTTTGTGCTTATGGACAAAAGTTTCTATGTGAAATGCATCATTATGGTTGGTTTTAGGTGATGAGTAATCTTGCTCCGAGAAGGTGATGTGGTGAGGCGTAGTGAGATATCCCACCATGGTTTCAAATTGATTGACATCAATGTCCTTGGGAACCAATGACTCTAGCAGGGTTTTATCTAGGATCTCTTTGTGCATGGGAGAGATATGAAGCAGCTCGAGTATAGAGATTTGCGTGGGAGTCTTTCCTAGCTAGTCGATGAGGTTGAATTGACTTTTGGGTTTCCACTGCTTTATGGTGGGGATAGGTTGTGATTGTTTAGCAGATGGGACAGGTTGTGACTATTTAGCAGATGGGCTCGGTATGGTGATTTTGGCTTGTCTAGTGGGAGGTGGACCAGCTATAGTGACCTTGCCACTGCGAGTGGTAGCATTACATTGGGGTGCTCTCTTGACTATAATGGTATTGATGTATTTATCGTCAGTTCGGACATTATTTATAATTGGTCCACTAGAATAATTGTACTTGGCTCAAGCAAAGTTAGCTTGATTCTGTGGACCTAAAGTGGAGGCCTTATGAGAACCATGGTCCTGCAGCTGATTCTTATGGATAGTATGATATGAATTGGAGGCGAATTGTGATCCACCTACTTCGATGATGCAACTTTCAATAAGATTCTGTATTATATTTTTCAACTGTCGACAGTTAGAGGTAGTATGCCCTTTTACTCGATGGTATTCACAAAATGCATTATCATTCCACCATGCTGGTTTAAACTGTCCTGGGTCATATGGTTTTGGTTCTTGAAGTATGATGACCCCATGCTAGAGGCATTTCCTAAGGACTTCTTCAATGGGTTCACCCAAAGGAGTGTATGTGTGACCCCTAGGAAACTGTCTCATCTGACAGTATTGTCCTTGATTATTTTGACCATTTTGATTGTTTGAAGGGACATTAGTAGGGGGTGTTGATGTCATTGTTGGTTTGCTTTGTTGTTGAACCCATTTTAAGGCTAGTACAGGGCCTGCAATGTTTGTCATCTTGGCATCAACAACGCCGTCATTTGTAATGTGTTTATTTTTTACCCAGTATTTAATCTTATCGGTGGTTGGATTTGTATTTGTGTTTTTGGGACCATATCTTAGTTCTCCCTTTGCGATAAGAGCTTTCTCAATCTGGACCCCTTTTTTGACTAAGTCCGTGAAGTTTGTGCAACAATGTATTTGTAATGCATATTTTAGGGGCCCCAGAAGTGTTTGGACAAACATGTCAAATTTTTCCTTTTCGAGGATGTCAATGTGACATCGACTAGCAAGGCTTCTCCATTTTTGAAAGAATGGGATAAATGTCTCACCAGCATCCTCTTGCGTGAGATTGCACAAGCTAGTGATAGAGGTATCCATGTTGATGTTGTACGCATAATTTCTTATGAATTTTTTTTTAAGCTCATCCCATGTCTGGATATCCTTTTGGGTGGAAAACCATTCAAGGGCAGGACCCGCTAGACTTTTAGAAAAAAGTCTCATCAAGTATGTTTGTTCATAGGCAATGTCCATACAATTGGTTGCAAATTCATGAACATGATCAATGGGGTTTGTCTTGACTCTATATTTTATGAAGTTTGGTGACACATATCATGGCAGAAATGGAGGCATGTATAAGCTCGTGTTGAATAGGTATACATTTAGATCATATGATATTTCTGATTTCTTGCCTGAAATGTATATGTTTTGGATAATTTTTTCTAAACCCATCAATCTTGTTTGGAGAGCATCCACAATAGGGTCATTTATGTTTCCGTACATTGGATTTCCTGGTACACCATGTGTTCCTATTTGTTGTGTTTGAATATTGGTGTATTGTGGCGATATGGATTGTTGTGACAGGTATGATGTGTGATGATTGGTGTGTTGTTGATATTGGAAGTTATGATTGGGTGCATGTTGATGAGTATGAACATTAGATGAGTAGGTTGGGATGTGTCCCCCAGCCATGTGTGTCGTTATCTGGGGGATGTGATGACCATGAATGTTATGATGTGTTAATGATGCCATGGGTTGTGCTACTTGGCTGCCTTATGTAAATTGTTGAGTTTTCCTAAGAGGAATGTTTGTATTTGTACCTTGGGAGGCAATGACATTTGACTATGATGTCATGTTAACGTTTTGTTGTTGTCCTTGGATAAAGATACGTCCTGTGCCTCCTCCTGAAGGATTTTGTGAAATACCACTGAGCGGATATGTCGAAGTTGTGCTCATGGTAGTAGATGTAGCTATCAAGGGGGGATTGTTGTGACTTGATGATGCCCCTGTGGCATTTACTGTCGTGGTATTTATGGTGTTGGAGGTGTTTGGGATGTTGGAGGTAGCATGCACTGTCGTTGTGGTGTCAAAGGAAGTATTGCTCGTAGTGTTTGGAAGTCGACCACTATGTGACATGTTATGTGCATTGTTATTATTAGGGTCAGGAGGTGTCAAATTTATCATGTTAATGTCAAATCCTTGTGGTAACTTAGCTCCTTGACTCAAGAGTATGGCTAAGTATCTGTATTTGTCATAAAGGAGCATTGTTTCAACGAATTGAGAAGCCTTTGGGTCTTGTGCTATTGTCTCTAAGTTTTCCTCAAGTATTTGACCATATTCATCTTTTTGAAAAAATTGTTCAAATGGACTGCTTGATGATGATTGCATTGTCATTGGAGGTTGATTGTTTGAATTGGAAAATGGATCGTCAAAGGTCCAGTTTGGATCATTTGTAGAATTATTGACAGTGGAAGTGGGTCTTGTCGAAAGTTTTCCATTTGTCATTGTTTTTGGAGTCTAGTTTCCACCATAAATGAGATTGCTCAAATGGGAAATGACAACTAAATGTAGTGATGACACTATGTAAGGTCTAAGTTCAAAATGACGACTAAGATGACTAATGTTTTTTGGATTTTTGTGAATAGGATATGCAATGTGTAGACTTTAAGATGCAATTTAAGACAAGGGTACCTAAGCACTTCTAAGCTCAAACTTTTTTTTCGATTTCAGTTACTAAAGGGATTTGTTGGAACTGACAAGATGACAAGGTCTAAATGACTAGTGAGTTTTCCCAACTAGACTTTTGAATTGGAAAATCTCACGAAAGAGGACAATGACTGAAAAAAGAGGTTTGACAACTTAGTCCAAAAGAGCCTAGTTTCAAAAACAATGACGTTGCAAATTGTGCTGAGATTTGCCTAATCCTAAGTATGCAATGATTTGAAGCCTAGGGACAACCTAATGTTGAATGTATGCACTTAAAAATCAAGGTGAAGGGTGAAACCTATGGTAAAGAATGCAAACTAATGGACAAAGTTTTGAGCAGTTTCAAAATTGGTTTCTAACAGGATTCCTTTGGAAACTATGTTTGACAAATGGTTGACAAGATGAAGACTTCAAGTTTTCAATTTGTATGAAGTTTTAAATTGTGACAGGCAAATGCATCGTTTGAAGCTGCGAATGCGTCACAATTTAGCAAATGTGGTTTGTTTTTGCAATTGTAGCTTTTGGACTGTTAAATGCAACTCTGTTTTGCATATACAGCTATGCAGTGTTTAGATGCATCGCAACACATACAGATGTGGCATTTTGAATGTCAAATGTGGTTTAACATAGCAATTGTGGTGCATAAAATCGATTGTGGTTCAACAGCTGCGACATAGTTTTGTTTAAAATTGATTTTCTTATCGTTTTGATGGCAAGTTTGATCTATTTGGTGTTGAATGTTTTTTTTACAACTATGATGAAACCAGAAGGCACTTGACAAACATAGTATTTTGAATATAACCAATCGCACATCAGATAAGCACAATCCTAGGTTAGGCTAGGACAGTATTCGCTAGATTCCACCCGAGTTTCCCCAACCACATATCTGTAGCATGTGAATTCAGAAGCTTGGCTACACGAGCTCCCCCTTATAGTGCACTCTCTTCTCAGGCCAACCAAGCTTCCAACCCCCATGAAACTCCCATGGAAAGTTGATCACCTCTACTACAAACTATGAAAGTGTGGATGCCTTCACACCGACCGGTGCTGCACTAGCAAATAGAGGGTTTTTGGCTTACTACACAAAAGTTTTTAGTTCGGGACCCCCGTTCGAGTGGCCATACATGGGGCAAGAGATTAATCACAATTAAGGTGGCACTCTAGCCTGAAGAGTTTAAGCTCAATAGGGTTTAACGGAGTACAACTCCATTCGTATGACACATCCGCACTGGCAATCTTAGGTTTTCCTTTAAGATTTACATTTATATACCAGTCGGGGGTAGCTTGGCTTTAGCTCTGTTGCCGGTTTGAGTTGCGTTGGGGTGATGAAATCTCTAGGCGGGCCCAATTTCTAGAGTTGGTAACCATTTCTCTTACACCTAAGATCGTTGAAAGTGCAAGGGGAGAGGATACTCTGATATACCAAATCGTTAGGTAAGAACAAATAAAAACGAGTCTAAGTTTTTTATCACCAAGTTTTCACAAGGTGAGAGCATACTCTCCTGTCGTTTGACAAACACATTCAGACATAGAAAACATAGGTTCATTTTAATTGCACCAAAAATAAAATGTGAGTTACACTACTAAAAACACAAGCACATTGTTTGAATGTTTGGCCTTTGAAAATTGAACCTACAAGACAATCCATTAGTAGTTTTAGTGTTTGTCTTCAACCCACAAAGAGTAACCGCCAACAAGCTGAAATTCCTGATTAGTAACAAACATCCTATGCTAGGCACAATGCAAAAAATAAACAAGATAAAAGAAATGCAGAAAACACTAAAAAACCAAATGTAAAATAACTGAAAATCTTACCAGACGATTGCGTCGCGATAGAGCGATTACGTCGTGACAGAGCGATTACGTCGCTCTGCATATCAGATGCGTTCCAATGCTTCAAATGCGGCTTTCCCGAGGTCGATTGCGTCACAATAGAGCGATTGCGGCTTTTCTATTGTCAAATGTGTCATGATGCATCAGATGCATCATGATATAAAAAAAAAGTCATTGCATCGCTCCGTACCTATACCTGCAAAACAACAGAAAACACAAAAAACCGTACAAAAATAACTAGAAAAATGGAGTCGGGTTCACCAACGTAACTAAGGATTTCTTTTAGGTTTGATTAGGTGTGTTGGCAGTAAATCAATAAAGACAATGAAACCCAAAGATCTATCGAGTACAAAGGAAATTAAACAATAAACAATTATACCTGTAAATCGAGTTTTCCATGATTCCTCCATAGTACCTTCTTGCTTGCTGGTTGATGTGTTGCCCTTAGATTCGTTGTGTGAGCAATCTGCAAATGTCTAAGTCCTATACCAAACTTTGAAGGATTTATGCAATGTCTAAATGTCTATGACTATGATTGCCAATGTCTAAACATACTAAGATTTGATCAAATAAAAAGACTAATTGCAATGAGAAGCCTAAGTGTGCAAGTGAGTATGTAATATGCCTATAATATGTTTACTTGTGTGTGTGTGTGTAATCGAAAAGTGAGAGGAAAATGAAATTTTATAGAAAATGCCATTTCGAAAGGACGGGCGAGATCGAATTCTAAGAAAGCTTAGAATGAGATGTCCAAATTAAATCTGAGAATCCCTAATTAGGGTTAAGGCAAATTCATTAATTGAATGGTCAAGATAATCTCCCAGATAATTGGATCGACGGTGGAGAAAAGATGAGAAAATTAATTAGAAAATGAAGATTTTCGAAAATCAAGAAGATAAAGACTGCCTGATTTGTGAGATTCGAAAAATCAAGAAGATAAGATTTGAACTGAAGATTAGATTTGAAAAATCAATAATCTGCCTGATTACCTGATTTTTAGAAGATTACTTTACTTTCCATTTTGAATTGAGTTAATTCAAATTATGGAATTTGTGAAATAATAAATAATTGATTTTCCAATTATTTACCAAAGTGAACTATCAGTTAAGATTGTGATGACATTTTAAATAATTTAATTTATTTAAAATGAGGGGAATATCAAATTGGCAATTAAATAATTAAATTTAATTATTTAATTTAGAGGATAATGACCAATAATTAAATAAATTAATAAATTCATTTAATTATGAGAATTAGTGACATATTAAATAAATAAATAAAAATTATTTATTTAATAATCAGGAAGAAATATATGACAAAGGGTAATTAAATAAATTAAGAAATTTATTTAATTAAGGGAAGACTTAGACAATTAATGACGTATTTAATAAATAAATAAAATTTATTTATTTAATAATCATGAAGAATAATTGACATGAATTAATTAAACAATTATAAATTATTTAATTAATAGTCGAATGTGGACTAAGGACATAATTAAATGTATTAATTATGCTAGGACGAAAGTGGTAAAAATGAAGCTTGCAGGCCTAGGTCATTTTTAGGTGTCTACACATGGTACACTAGATTGGACAAATATCTACTGAAGATTGGATTCACTAAAGGTACTGCTGATAGCAACTTATACTTCAAGTTAGATCATGATAAGGAGTTGATTATAGATTTTTTTGTTGATGATATCATTTTTGGAGGTGATGATAATCTGTGTATGAAGTTTGTTGATAAAATGAAGAGTGAATTTGAAATGAGCATGATTGGTGAGATGAAGTTCTTTCTGGGATTGGAAATTACACAATTGGACTAGGGGATTTTCATATCTCAATCCAAATATGTGAAAGAGCTACTGAAGAAGTTTGGAATGGATGACTCCAAACCTGTTGGTACTCCCATGGTAACCAGATGTAAGTTGACACAAAATGATGATTCTCCAAAGGAAAATCAAACTTGGTACAGGTCAATGATCGGTGGATTGCTCTATTTGACATAGACTAGACCAGACATTATGAATGTTTTATGTATGGTTTGCTATATTTCAAGTTGATCCGAAGGAATCACATGTGACTGCTATGAAAAGAATGTTTAGATATCTAAAAGGAACAATTGACTTTAGACTTTGGTATCCAAAGGATGATGATCTTACTTTGAATGCATATACTAATGCGGATTGGGCTAGTGATGTAGATGATAGGAAAAGTACTAGTGGTGGTGCTTTCTTCCTAGGGAAGAAATTGGTATCCTGGTTGAGTAAAAATCAAAACTCAATCTCTCTATCTACTGCTGAAGAAGAATACATTGTTGTTGCCAATAATTGTACTCAAGTGATATGGATGAAATAGATGTTGAGATATATCAGAGTGATATATGAAGAGCCTATTTCCATATATTGTGACAATTCAAGTGCAATAAATATCTCAAGGAATCTGGTACTACACTCTAAGACTAAACATATATAATTCAAGTTTCATTTCTTGAGGGAGAAAGTCAATGAGAAAGAAGTTAGATTGGAGTATGTGCCTACCAAAGAACAGATTGCAGATATATTTACTAAGCCTTTGTTGAAGGATACTTTTGAGTATCTCAGAGGAATGCTAGGGGTAATCACCCCTCCTGATAAGAACTAAATGATGCATTTTCTTGCATCAATCTTAGAGCTTCATTGCTATACTTTGATCTAGATTGATGTTTTCGTGGCTGCTACTCAGGGGGAGTAGTCAGATGTGTCGATATGTTGTTCAGAGCATGTGCATGGAAATTTTTTTCTTACCTTTTCCATTGATGTCAAAGGGGGAGAAGTACTTTGTGAAAAAATTTTGTGAAGAGAAGTTCAGTTGAGAGGAGAAGTGCAGAAGAAGTCAGTGTGTTGGGTTGATGGTATTTTTCACATCATTTGTTGCCATCAATGCCAAAGGGGGAGATTTTCAGATGTTGTGGATATGGTTGCTGATATGTGGTTCTCATTGATTTCAACACTATTATCCTTCAATACATCATAGGTTGTATATGTCGAGGATATTGAGAAAATTGTAAAAGAAAGTATTATAGGTTCCCAGTGGAACTGTGTAGGTCAAGAAGGTATCCTATTTTCTATGTTGAAGATTAGCTCATGTGGATTAAAGGGTTTATTGTTGAATGTCTCTATATCATCTACCAGAAAATTTAGAGGTCCACATGAAGTTTTGAGTATGTTGTTGTCTGACAGTGTTTTGCTGGTCTCTGTCAGTGTTCTTGAATGAAGTTTGTGTAATTCTAGTTATCTCTAGTGTTGTAGATACTTCTTTGTTGTTTCTTGGTGTTCTCTGGTGTCTCTAGATCATTCTCTATCTTTTTGGTATGGCCGCATTATTTAGAGAGTTCATGATTGAAGATCTTGTCTTATGCATGTTTGGTTTTTCATGTTCCTAGTCGACATGTTGATGGTAGCGTGTTGTGGATCTTTGAGGTGAAATTAATTAAAGTATTTTTGCATTGGAGATATTAATTTGGGTCTGCACTATGTTGTGGCCAACCTTGGTGGATTCACATTAAAATTTTATTTGTAAATCTGGGCCAACATTGGAAATATATTTTATTTTTCTTGGTCGATGAAGTAAAGATGGAATTTCATGTAGCGGATATATAAGGGCGATTAGTTCATTGTTGAAGAAGATGCTTCATGTGCTCCTATGTGTGTATGTGTGAATATCATTTGATTGTAGAGCAGAGTGTGAAGAAGATTGTGCGAAGTGTGAAGAAGATTGTGCAAAGTGTGAAGAAGTTTTGAGCTTAACTAGAACTGTAATAAGTCTTGTGAAGAAGCTATTTTCTCAGTTCACATCTTGGATGGTTTTAATCCAAACTCTATTGTTGGATAGTGAGTCCTCTTTTGTAATTGAGTAGTGAGCTCTAGGCAGTGTGCCTAAATGCATGTGCATTCACCTTATTATTTCTTCTTATACTTCTAACAGAGTATAATCTTGTGGACTAACATCCATCATGGTTTTTCCCCCAACAGGGTTTCCACACAATTTTTTTGTTGTTGTATTCAAGTCTCTCTGATGTGTTAATTGTTCATGATTAATTACTTATTCATCAAATTTGAGATTAGATTAAGATACGTGAGAAAATTTTAAATTTATGTAACAACTGATTCAGCCCCCCTCTCAGTTGTTTGTCCTTGTTTTTCCAACATAGGGGTGCTCCTTATTTTGGCAAGGATATGTCATTGGATTAGAAGGAAGGTGATTTGGAGCTTCTTGTTCAATATTGGATCACTGTCCTAGATAAGGATGATAGGAAATTTGATTGTGTGATGTTTGAGAATCTATTTTCCTCCAAGTTGAGGAGAGTTTTGATTGTGAACATTCCAAGGATTCCTAGTCCCTTGCATGACTTCTTGAGGCCGAAGGATAGGAGACTTGAATTAGGGGTTGATCACAATTAGGGAGACATTATCCCCTATCCCACTTATACAATCTTGAGAGTATATGGTACAATTGTCTTGCCCCACATGTTGCCCAAGGATGTACCAAAGATAACTAGATTTCTAGAAGTAATATTGCAAATAGGTTATTTGGAAAATAACTACCTAAAGGATCAGGGAAAGGGAACCTTTTTCCCTTCATATACTTATTTTTTTAGATTTTGTGATGATAAAACGGGGGTGGAATAAAATAAATGACATACTCAAGCCTCTAAACATGAGGAGAGAAGGAGAAAGGAACCATGACCCCAAAGGATGGATGGCCTGGTTGAAGATGAGAAATAGAAGTTCTAAGGTCACTCACAACTTCTATTTTCTTGAAGATGTTATAGGAATATTTTTTATTTCCAAAAGCAAGAGGAGAGGAAAATGAAATGGATTAAATTCAACAAGCTAGAGGGAGAGTTGCAATCCAAAGACCCTAAATTTGTAGCTCTTGTTAAAATTCCCAATGAGATGCAAAGAATGGAGCATATGTTCCAGAATTTTGAGATAGTAGTTGGTCACCTAAAAGGTGAGAGAATAATTAAGGACAAAGGGAAAGCTCATGTTGAAGAAGAACAAGGTAGAGGAGAGATCGCTATCATGGAGGAAAGGATAGTATACCAACCTCCTAAGGAAAAGAATGTAATTGTTTTCATGAGGAAGAATAAATCAAAGGGAAAGGATACAACTGCTACCTCTTCTCAACAAGAGGAGAAAAGAGCTCCTTTACTAGTACTATATATGCTACCACCATCTCCCCATAGGTTGATGGGACCTGAGATTATTAACATTGATTCCCCACCAAGACAAGAATCATCACCTAGGTAGCCACCTCAAAATAAATAAAGGATCAATTGAATCTAGTGGCTTGGTGGACGATGATGTTGATTCTGATGATGAAATATAGGTATCAAAGGAAGAGATGCAACAAGGAATGCCTTCTCCACCAAGAGAAATTGTGCCACAATAGCTGGGTTTAAGGTTGATAAAAGTTGACCTTACTAGAATAAATAATACTAATGATGTTAGTATTGAAGCACGTATAAAATTCCTTGATGACGATTAATTTGTAAAATCCAAAGCTTTCATGGATTTTGCTTGGAGCTAGAAAGGATGAATTTATAAACAATGTTGCATTGAAAAGAAGCCTCCATCAAGAGTTACCTAATGCAACCATTCAAGCATAGGTAATAAAATAAATGAAATAAAATTTTCAAGGAATGACTGCATCTAAAGATAGAGAGCTAGTGAGGAAGAGTGGTGTTTTGCTATTGCCAAAATGGGACTTAGCCTCTGTGATTGGATTTGATAAAGTGAAAAGATGTGACTGACCTCTTTATAATTCTAAGGAGGAAGCTACCATAGCACTGCAAGGATCTACATTTAGTGAGTAGTGGGATACACTGGCCATTTGGGCCTTGGTCCCTGACACAAAGAATCCTGACATTGCAGAGCCTACTTCAAATTATAGGGGAGGCTTGATAATCAAGAGATTATTTGATACATCAGCTATTGAGGTTTCCACCATGTCAGTAAGTGTTGCTCAATTCAAAAAAGTAATAGTTGAATCAGTGATTTCCAAGAAGGAGCAATTTAGAAAGAAGTATAATGATTTTTTGGTTGATTATGGAAAGAATCAACAACAAACAATGCAGCTACAAACCGACTTAGCATTGTGAAGAGAGAAAATGCAAAATTTACAATAAGGGGAACTAGTCCAAACTAATGATGCTTCTCCCACTTATTCAAATAAATAAACACCTATTGTTTCAACACCTCCAACAACTTCAAGTTCTTCATGGGTAATTGTGCCCTATAATATGGGAAATGTGACCATATCAATTGAAGAACCTAGCACATCAGAAGCACCACAAACGGAGGAGGGTGTCAACGAGGAATTACTTGAACTAAAGGAGTATAAAGAAAAATGTGACAAGCATGATAGAGAAATATTTTTTAGAAATATGAAAATTGTCACTATAGTCCTAGAACATTTGAATAGGGGAGTTAATAATAGATTCATTAGCATTCATGCTAATTACTCCTTAATTGTAAGTATAATAAACAACTTTTATGTTGACAAGGAGGTAGCAATTCTCTTATGGAGACATGGATCCACATGCTACAAGACTTTTGAATGAAGGTTGTGGGAGCCAAACATGATACAAACAAGCCTGATAAACTCAAGGCTACCATTCAGACTTTGAATGGAATTTAGGAATTCATGGGAAACATAGAGCCTTTGGAGGCAAAGATAAGCAAAAAAAATTGATCTATTAGGGAAATTATATGAATATGTTGAAGAAGAATATGGATATTCTTGGTCATGCGGGAGTTGTCTTGGAGGAATTTGATAAAGAGGAAAACTAGGTTGTCACTAAGTATTCACCTTATAGGCAGAAAGTTGATGATGTCATAAAATTCAACTGGCCAACATAAGAAGAATTCCAAGCCTGGAAGGATAAGTAATTGGATGTGTTAGAAGATTGAGCCGTAGTTGTGAATTGGTGAGTACAATTTTGGTTTTAAGTCTGCAAACATGGTGAATAACAGATGGGAGAAGCACAATGCATAGCCTAGAACCAGTACAGATTAGGCTTATGTTGAAGTATGGATAAAATATTATCTTCTCCCCAATTTGAATTTGATGACATGGTTGCAGACGTGGACGAGTCTCTTATCTTTTTTTCCTTATACTTTTTATGCTTTCTTTCATTTTTTCTTGGTGTATGTGGACACATTTTAGAGCACGTGGATATTGTCAAATTAGCTCAAAGATGATTTTTGGAAGGTAGAACCTAATCTTCAACAACAAATGGAAATAACTTTTGTCTCATGTAACATTTCCCTCCATTTGAGAATGCAAATATAACTTCAAAGGGAATGTATTTTGTAATGGTCCAATAGGATAGTGACATGTATACTTTCTGGCACAAAGCTTGTTTTTCTCCTTTGTTTCTATAAGAAGAAATTCAAGGCCAGAAGTACAAGTTGGTTTCTTGTAATTGATCACAAAGCATTTTGTAAAGAATGTAGTGAGCATTTTTTAGTTTTGTCTTAGGTTTTGAGTCTATCAATTCATATGTAATTTTGATAGCAATAGAAGTAGTTGAATACAAAATGGTTCAAATTCAAAACCATTTCTCTCCTATGTACTAATTTCATGATTTATAAATAATATGATCAAGGATTATCTTATTTATCTTCATTGATTTCTAGTGGATGTGTAGTTTTGTTCTTTCTTTTAATTCAAGGAATTAATCAAAATGATTGAATGAAGAGTTGTAGATTCATTTGAATTAAGTAATAGGATGTTAGTAAGAAGTTGTGGTTGAGAGTACTATGAATGTGATACTATAATGTAGTATTATCAAAGCTTAAATGATGTTATGTGTTAATTCGCTGTCAAATTGTATAGGTTTTAAGATTGACTTTGGTTCTTCTTGGATAAGGCATTGATCTAAGTGAGTGTTCATTGATGTATTTTGTTGGTCAATTCAACAAAAAATAAAATTTTATAAATAAACTTTTAAATGGATTACAATTATTGTTATTTGGTGTTAAGTTTCTCCATTCTCGTGCTCTAAGTGTTGAGTGTTGTTAAGAAGCAACCAACTTCTTTGATACATTCCATTTGTAGAGATATTATATGAGAATTCATTTGTTATTTACAATGTATTTAGTCATTAGGTGCAGAGATCTTTAAATACATCATGGGATTACCCTCCCAGGTTTTGCAGATCCCAAAGTGTAGGAGGAAAGCATTGTTGCTTCCACTCGTTTGTTGGCCAATCCCTTCAGGTTGCTAATAATTGGAAATGGGAAAGTCCATAGGATTCCTTAAAGATCAACTTGGTTCTTGAAAAGAAACCAACACCAACTATTTCAATTTTAATTAAAGTGAGGATAACAATGAGCATCCCATAGAAACAAAACACACACTTCCTAAAACTCTTATTAGACTCATTGACAAGGTTGGAAATGGCTGTTGATTTTTTGAGCAATGAATTGATGTGCAGAGACCTATGGCCTAGATGTCTTGTCTCATATGGTTATTCTCCTATTTCATCCATGGCTATTGCTACCTCTAAATCTTAGCTGGGGTTCTTCTTGAAGGAGAGAGCTCTTCTCCTCATGGGTTATGAATATCTAGGACTATTAACAACCTTCACATATCCTTTACTGTCATTCCCCATCATCGTAGATCCTTCTCCAATATGATTCATAGTACCCATATTTGATCCCAATCCAACCAATGATAATTCTCTAAGAACAAATGTTGCAGAATCCACTCTTATTGTACCAAAATTGTGCCTCTAAGAAATGAAAATAATGATCTTTGTGTAATACATAGAATTCTCGTAACTAAGTACTTCAGTCATTTCTGTATAAGGGAAGGTCCCATACAGCTGCTTAGCTTATTTTGGCTAGCACCTGTTGAAATTTTATGATCAGATGTAAATGCACAGAAAATTAAATTCAAATCAGACACAATAACACAGCAGATACCCTGGGAAAACCCTCCACTTGAGGGAGAAAAACCCAGCAACAAAGATCTCTCTTTTACATATCAATAATGGCAACAATTATCTTTACAATGAGGCCAATCACAAGGCCAATATCCAGCATCAACTCTAGATGCAATAACAGATGATAATTTGCTCTTCCTTGATCTAAATCTGCACCTAGAGAGATTCGCAATTTGCTCTTGAAGGAATTCGCACATGGATGAAGGAATAATCCGAGCTTACTTGATTGATTGAACAAGGAGAGAGGTGGTCTCTTATAAATGCATGACTATAAGATACCTCACAAGGTCGGCCTCAACCATAACCATAAATTACAATTTTATCAAGTCGGCCAAGATACAATGATAAATAATAAATACAAGTCATAAAGAAAGTCGGCCAGAATGAGAATAATATTATTTACAAAGAGATGCGCCCATACTCATTTATTCTCACATATAAATAAATAGCCAATAGGCTACATTTATTTATGAGTTTACTCGAGGCTGGAAGGATGAACCCGAAGCTGCCACATATCATTAACAGCACCCACTGCTCAACATTTTAAGGTGTATTTTGTGGAACTGCTGACCCATGCCCCTTTTTTTTTTGGCTTATTTTTAAGCAATCAATTTAAATTTAATTTTTTCAATTATATATATATATTTTTAAATTGAATCTTTTAATAAGTATTTGACTACTAACTACCTACGAATTGAAAAAACATATAAATTTAAGAATATATCTAAAAATAAAGAAATGGGAATGATCATGGGTTAATTAGGAATTACATGAAGTGAAGCATCTACTCAAACTTTAGACGTGTAAACATTAGAAAATATTTCCTATACAAATAAATATTTCCATATTTTTTTACCTATCTAAACATGAATATAAGTTTGTAAATACAGCTAGGCGTGGACAACAATATCTATGAGATTTCTTCAAACATAAAATGATTTGATAAAATATCTCACACAATTGTATTCACAAAGAGGCATTCACAATGAAAATATAATTTTGAGTACATAAAATGTATTAATAATATTTTGCGCAGATAAAAATTTACGGGAAAAATGAAATAAATATAAAAAAGGAGGAAAATTGATTTATGGAGTCACATGGCATTTTTTTCCATTTGCAGTAGCTACTTATTTTTAACCCCCGAATTTTTGCACAACCTATTTTTAATTTTTAAGCAGTTGTTGCTCTAGGAAAATAGGAAAAGATTCCAAATTATGTTATTCTCATAAATAAAAAATTGCATGGGGACACTTAACTACTTAATTTTAAGCAGAAAATAGACTTAAGCAACAACATGGAGAGAGGGGTAATCGGTTTATTGAACATTATGTTTATTTTTGTTTTTCAGATAGGTACTTTAGTCAAATCTGTATTATTCTAGAAAATATTAGGGATGGGTTGGCTTAACCAACACACTCTAAGAATTGACCACTTAGAGTGTTTTGGTGGGCCTGCCTAATATGTTCCTTTCCCCTACCCATTTTTGTTTGAATAAACACCCGTTGTTACTGTATACACCTAAAAATGGTTATCATATTCAATTAATTAAATACAACCTATTTTATTAATACTTCAACTACATATAAATAAGTTCTTACTTTATTTATATTGTTCACTTTCCTTTTAATTATCCAAAATCATATTCTTCTAAATAATTAAATAAACAAAATACCCTAAACGTGTTTATTTAATTAATCTTCCCTAATCCTGATTAAGAATTAGAGCAAATGTCTACTACATTTTCTTGTGCCACCTCATAAAGGTCACATGAAAATAAATAAAGCCTAATTATTAATTAGAATTATCCTCACACACTTCCACCAATGAGAAAAGGCACATGGCTTTATTCCCTCACACTTCCAAAAAATTTGGAGCACATGGGTCTTTGTTTCACACACTTGGGAATCCCATACATTTGGCATGTTTCCAATTGGTCAAGGGATTCTCTCCACACACATGGCATGTTGTCCTTGGTCAAGGGGACAACATCCTGATTCCTTCCATCTCTACCGTCTATTATTTCTCCTTTGAATCTAGACTCTTGATAGGTACCACCTCACAAAATGCTTGAGAAACCCTATAAATACACCCTCTTGCCTTAGCATTTATCACCCACAATTTGAGCAAAGTTACTATGCAAGTTTATCTTAGGAGCTTGGAGCTTTCATGGAGTCTTATAATTAGTTTTCATATCATGTGTTACTTTGCATTCTCATCTTAGATTAATTAATTGCTTCATAGTTACATTTTATCATCCCCATTGCATCATAGTTACATTTTAGGTTAGTTTGTTTTATGTTTGCATTTGATCATATGCATAATCATGGATAGTTAACTATAGTTTCATATCATCTCACTCATCTCCACTTGTTCATTTATCATCAACATCATCCTTCGTTTATCATTGTATCCATTATCCTTTCCATCATTTTTCATTTAGAAGCATACCACTAATCCTTCCAGCACACATTTTCACATAGAAATCATCTTAGTTTGCATATTAAGCATCAAATCTCGTTTTCTAGGTAGTCATTTTAACAGCCATTGTGCCCATAGAAATATGAGGGCCAAATGGTTTAATAAATCCCTAGAAATAGAGGAAAATGATATGTATTTGAAAGGTTTGATTGCATTACGAATAGAGTAGTTTTACTTTCTTCAAACTTTGAATGTAAACCATTTCATTAAGGTTTGTGTTGACATTGAATCTCTCCACATTCGACACACACACAATTACAATTAGCTGTCATCAGTTCCCGCGCATGAAGAAAACCAAATTCAAATCTCAAACACTGTTCTCGCACATGAAGAAATTCAAACTCAAATCTCAAACACTATTCTTGCACAGTTGTGGAAGTTTAGTGGATGCCATAAAGTGTCTTGAGGGAGTTACATTGTTTCACCGTATGTAACGAACAGGTCTCCAACCTCATCATTATACATTTTCCAATGTATTCCCAACCTATGCCAAATCAAGAGCATTGGAATAGGGCCTAGGTATCCTTAAAATCATCAAGGATAGGAAAATTTTATCAGATGTAGTTGGAAATAGTCTAGTAGGAATTATTCAAAATGTGGAGGCATAGAAAAGGTTTGTGTGCTATTTAACCAAATGCGTCAAAGAAATGCAATTTCATGGAATGCCATGATTGCAGGATATGCACATAATGAAATCTTTGAAAAAGGCTTTAGAAACATTCATTTCAAGAAAATGCAATTGGCAAGTGCAAAGATAGCCTCTACAACCTTTAGCGGCATCCTCCCAACCTACACAAAAATGAGAGCTTTGGAGCAGTGTATGGGCATCCACCAAAGCCTATTGCTCAGGTAAACATGTATGCAAAAAGTGAAAGTATAGACAAGGCATGTGAATTGTTAAAAAAAATACCTCAAAGAAATGTGGTCTCGTAGAATTCCACGTAGAAATATGATTAGATTAAAATCACGTAACCAACAATGTTGTAAATGGAAAATACAATCTCAAAAAATTTCAGAGCAAAAAGCTTGCTTCAAAAACACACATTTTCTTATGAGTATGGAAAAACATGCCAAAAAATTCATTTTCCTTGCCAACCCACATATGAATGAAAAATTATGGCGTTTCACTAATTCTTGACCTTGCAAACACATGAAACAGAGCCATCCCCACATCACAAAATAGGGTAATGCCTCTAGAAATCTTCAATAGACCAAACTATTGGAATTTGTAATCTTGAGAAAATTCAACCAAGTGCATTAACTGTAGAGTCAGAAGAGATTTATTGGGATCTTCCACCCCCTTGCCATGTCTGACATATGTTGGCCTGTTAATATTTTTTGCAGAAAATTAATTGTGGTGGTTGAATTTGAATTTTGAGTGGTAGTTTTGGAAAAGGAAAGAAAGACAAAAAAAGAAAGAATATAATTTTTTTTTTTAGAGAGAAAAAGGACAGGGAGGAATGTCCAGCATAACATAATAGAAGAAGGAGAAGAAGAACCTACAGCAAAAGAAGATACTACATAGAGTGCAAAGGTGCAATCCTCCAGAATATTTGCAGCAGCACATAGAAAGCTCCAGTGTACCAGAATCTGGGCAGTTTGTTGTACGAAGGAAATATAGAGCCTTATCTCTAATTTTGTATGTAAACATTTTTTAATGTAATCCTTTTTGTGTATTTGAATGAAATAGAAAATATATTTTGCCTCCTTGTCTTGTCTCCTTTTTTGTGTGTGCTTTGATCTTTGCCCACTTTAGTTGGGATCTTTTTCAATAGATTGGTATTAGAGCCTTGTCTATTAGATCCCTTGTGTTTTATGGGTGTGTAGTGACAAAACCCTAGTTTCTAGGTATTAAGGAAAGCCTTAGTTTTTTTTAGGCAGTGAAGAAAATCCCTAGATTTTTTATGGATATTTATAGTTTTCCCCCATTTAGCAAAATGGTTGGAGGAGATAATAGGAGTTGGTAGCAGCCACCTATGTTTGATGGTAAAAGCTATGACATCTGAGCAAACAAAATGAAAACTATTTTAGTTGAAAATGATTTGTGGGAGTTAGTAGCAAATGGGTTCACAGATATGACTGACCCAAATGCATTCATAGCATTGAGAAATATTGAAAAGAATCAGTTGAAGGAGACAAGAAAAATGATGCTAAAGCCCTCAGTTTGATTGAGGCGGCCTTAACAGAGGCTATTTTTCCCCGAATAGCAGCAACTAGTTATGCAAAAGAAGCATGGGAAATACTTCAAAACAATTACAAGGGTACTAATAAAGTGAGCTTAGTGAAACTCTAGCTACTAAGGAGAGAGTTTGAGACCCTGCAGATGAAGGATAGTGAGTCCATTTTAGAATTTAATACAAGGGTTTCCACCTTGAATAACTAGTTGAGGATAAATGGAGAATCAATGGAAGAGCAGAGGATTATGGAGAAAATCCTCAAAATTTTACCCACAAAGTTTGATCCAATAGTGATTTCCATTCAAGAGGAAAAGGACCTCTCAAAAATGATAGTTGATGAGTTAATGGGTTCACTTCAAACCCATGAGTAGTGCCTAAATAGGTCTGCAAATTCTTCCCATGAGCAAGCTTTCAAAGCTCAAGCCAATGCAAGAGGCAAGGGGAGATGTAGAAATAACTTTGGACAAAGGTCAAGAGGCAGAGGTAGAAGAAATTTCAGAAGAGGAGGCCCAAATAGTCAAGAGGAGGCCAACACCTCCCAATTAGACTTCCAAAACACAAAGAAGAATAGCAACTCAAACTAAAGGCATGATAAAAGAAATGTTATGTGTTACTACTGTCTCAAGTATGGTCATTATGCAAGTGAATGTAGGAAGAAACAATGTGACCAGGGAAGTCAAAATTCAAATGTGGCTAATGAAAAAGTGGCTAAAAGTAATCAGCAAAAGGCCTTCAACATGTGCAACATTGTTGAGCAAGGAAGCAATGAGGTATGGTTTTTAGATAGTGGATGTAGCAACCACATGAATGGTAATGAGAGTTTATTTTCTTTCATTGATAAAAATGTCAAGTTTGAGATAAAAATGGGGAACAATGAAATTGTTCTAGTTGTGGGAAAGAGATCTATTATATTTCAAACCAAGCAAGGTGAGAAGGAGATTGACAATGTATATTTTTCCCCTAGTATAAAGCACAATATCATGAGTATTGGAAAACTAATCCAAAAAGACTACAAAGTGTTGATGGAAAATTGTGAATGCATCATTTATGAAAAGGATGGAAGCAAGAAAATAGTTGCAGCAATGCCAATGACAAAGAATAGAATATTTCTTTTGAGGTTAGAGAGGTGTTTCTCAACTCAGTCTATAGCTGCAAGCTCTAGGCATATAAAATGTACAGTACTACAGTAGCAAGTAGCCCTCAAGATAGTCATTCAAGACCCTTCCAAGCTTTGGCATCTCTAGTATGGACACTTAGGCTATGCTGGTTTGAATATTTTGTCAAAGAAGGGTATGATGAAGAATTTGATGAAAGCATGAATTTTGCATTATTTTCTCATAGTTATCCAATTTATTTTGAGGATGCTATGAAATAAAAGTAATGGTGTGAAGCTATGGATGAGGAAATAGATGCAATAGAGAGAAATAAGGCATGGGAGCTCACTAATTTACCCAAAGGGAAATCAATCATTAGAGTTAAGTGGGTTTATAGGACCAAGAGCAATATCGATGGAAGAATAGAGAGGCATAAGGAAATATTAGTTGTCGAGGGGTACAAACAACATTTTGGGAGAGATTATGATGAGACATATACTCCAGTTGAAAGGATGGAAACCATCCAGGAAGTCATAGCAATTACAACCCAACACAAGTGGAAGGTGTATCAAATAGATGTGAAGTCTGCCTTCTTGAATGGAGTATTGAAAGAGGAAGTATATGTGGGAAGCCATTTGGTTATGAAGTTTTGGGTCAAGAAAATAAGGTATACAAGCTGAAGAAAGCTCTTTATGGGCTAAAGAAAGCACCACGGGCATGGTACAACATGATTGACTCATATTTGTTGAGAAATGGCTTTAGAAAAAGTGGTGGTGATCCCACTCTTTACATCAAGGCAATTGATGGTGGGTGAAGCCACAATAGTGGTTTACAATTTGATAGAGGAAGGAAAATTGAGGAAAAATGACCCCATGGCAATTTTTTTGATTCTGCCAGTAAGACTTTAATTGTTGTTTTGTATGTTGATGATTTAGTTTTCACTAGGGATGATTATTTCATCATTGTTGAATTTAAAGAGGCCATGAAAAGAGAATTTGAAGATAGACTTAGGTCTCTTGAGGTATTTTCTAGGCATGGAAGTAAAAAAAATGCATGATGGTATATTTATCTCTCAAGCAAAGTATGCAGTAGATATTTTGAAGAGATTTAGAATGTTGGACAAAAAACCAGCCCCAACCCCAACAACTATAGGTCTAAAATTAAACAAAGAGGATAGCAACAATGATGTTAACCCAACCCTCTACAAGAGCATGGTTGGAAGCCTCATGTATTTGATAGCAACAAGACTTGATTTGATGTACGCGATAAGTCTAATTTCCATATTTATGGAGATTCCAAAAGAGTCATATTGGAAAGTGGGTAAAAGAATCTTGAGGTATGTGAATGGAACCAAAGGATACAATATTTTTTATAGTGCAACAAATTATTTTTAGTTGGTTGGGTACATGGATAGTGATCAATTGGGCATAGGAAATATAGATGAAAGGAAGAGCACATCAGGATATATGTTCCACATGGGTTCATGAGCAATATCATGGGCACCAAAGAAGCGTCCCATAGTTTCTCTATCTACAGCTGAGGCTGAATATACAACAACAAATGCAACAACATGCCAAGCTATTTGGTTGAAAAGAATCCTTGCATATTTGAATGAGCAGCAAGAAGATGGTACAACCATATTTTGTGAAAATGCGTCTTCTATTGATTTTACAAAGAATCTCATCTTTCATGGACGATGCAAGCACATTGAAATTAGGTATCATTTCATAAGATAATTAGTTGAGAATGATGAAATTAAAATGACATTTTGTAGGTCTGAGCAGTAGCTTGCAGACATTTTTACCAAACCATTAAGCAGAGATTGCTTTGAACACCTAAGGGATGGGCTTGGGATGATAGGTGCTCCAGAAATTTCAATTCTGGAAACTTAGAAAATCATCGTAAATCTAAACAGGTCTAGACAAGACAGCTCCAAAACACAAAAGAGGTGCAAACATAATTGTTCTAGAAACATTGCTTTGGAAATTTTGCTCCAATTTTTTTTCTCTAGAAATTTTGAATGGTGATGAAAAACAAAAAGGCTGAAGATTAAGGGGGAGTGTTGGAATTTGTAATCTTGAGAAAATTCAACCAAGTTCTTTAACTGAAGAGTTAAAAGAGATCCATTGGGATCTTCCACCCCCTTGTCATGTTTGACATATGCTGGCCAGTTAATGTTTTTGGCAGCAAATTAATTTTGGTGGTTGAATTTGAATTTTGAGCAGAATTTTTTGGAAAAGGAAAGAAAGAAAAAAGGGAAGAATAGAATGTTTTTTAGTTAGAGAGTAGAAGGACAAGGAGGAATGTTCAGCAGAACAAAATAGAAGGAGAAGAAGAACATACAACATCAAAAGATACTGCACATAGTGCAAAGGTCCAGTGCTCCAAAATATTTATAGTAGCACATAGAAAGCTCTAGTGCGTCGAAATCTGGGTAGTTTGTTGTATGAAGGAAATATAGAGCCTTAGCTCTTATTTTGTATGTAAATATCTTTTAGTGTAATAATTTTGTGTATTTGAATGAAATAGAAAATATATTCTACCTCCTTTTCTTGTCTCCTTTTCTTTGTGTGTTTTCATCTTTGTCCACTTTAGTTGGGATCTCTTTCAACATATACCTAGAGATTCTTTCCTAAGATAGTATTCCAAGATAAACAGTCATTTGTATGAGTACAACATTAATGACCCACATGACCCTGAATTTAGAAAGCAAGAATCTTGCCATCTCAGAGCTTTGGCTCTCCATTTTCTCCTTGATTTCTTTGCCTGAAAGTTTTTTCCTTTCCTTTTCCAAGATATGAATTATTTTCCTCATAACCTATAGCAAAAAATAAAAAAATGTTTATTTGTGAATTGGAAGAGGAAAAAATAACTTATATTAAATTGTGGGTCAGTGCCCATAGAGGCAAGCCCATTGGATGCTTCTTCTACCTTGAATTTCTCTACAAGATATCAAGTTGATAGTAGGAAGAAGTTTCTATCCACTCAAAAATATTCAAACTTCAGAATTTTGTTCAACATGACGAGCTTATTGACCTAGTTTTCATATAATTTTGGTTGCTTGACTTGGTTTTATTTTAATAGTTTGTTTGCTTTCATTGGTTAGATTTAACCACACCATTGTTTCTCCAGCTTTATTTGAGAAGCTTTGCTGACAATGATATCAAGCACATTGTTATATATTCAACCTTCCATGATGAAGATCATTGCTAGTTTGGAGATGGAATTGACCTTTTGAATACAAATTGTTTTTTTTCTCAATTTCCATCAAAAGAGGTATTTTTAACTATTGAAATGATACTCAATACATTATATTTACCTATTTTGTTAATATACTTTTCAACATATTGAAGATTGCTAGATTTAAGAAATTATTTCCATTTATTAGAAAGACAATAACATTAGTGATAAGAGACTAGTTTTTGAATATACATTTATTCATTTCTTTGTATATAAGGCCAACAAGATTCATTTTGGGACAGAAATGTTGAAAAACAGAAAGGAGATAGCAGTTATATATATATATATATATATATATATATATATATATATATATATATATATATATATATATATATATATAAGATACCATGGGTGAGGCCTTGGTGGAGATGTAGCAAACAATGTATAGTATAGATATTGTTATTTCTATACATATGAGATAATGAAATTAACCAGAAACTAAATTGGAATCCAAAGTTTGTTGCACTTTCTCATAGATGTAGGAGTCGTTAACAAGTATTTTTTTTATTGTAGTTCAAATTTAATATATTGAATTTGTTCATAATACATTTTAGAGGGTATATTTCATTTTTTATTGTAGATTCTTCACATATTATTATAGTGAAGACAATTTTGCATTTCTCTAATGTACAAAATTCATTCATTTGTTGTGAAGAAGAGGAAAATAATTATTTTATTTATACAAGATGTGTATAGAGAGTGGAAAGACTTTGCTATTGGAGAAAGTTTAATCACTTTTCATGGAATGAGCTATTGAATAGGATTGAGCTAGGATTAGATGTTGAATTTATGTTGACCACGTTTATACCGAATAGGGTGACCAATTTTGATGGAATAAGCTTTCAAACATGCATGAATTTCTCTGCTAACAACTAGGGATGGATACAACATAAAAATAATAATAAACATTTATTCATACTATCCTTTTTTTATAGTTTTCCAATATCAATTCTTCTTGGTTCATTCTCTATATCTATATATGGAATCAAGGATGTCATCCTTTGTATTTTTGTCACAAGATTTTCCATTTATATCCTCTTTCTTTAAGCTAAAGTATTGAAACCAACATCACCCTTTGGAACAATAAAAATGGCAATTAGTTTTTTGTGGAATGGACTTGTACAAGAAAAATTTCTCTACCAACATCTAGGGTTGGACATGTTGAATTTCTGTTGTATTATAATGAATATGGGCCTTTCTAAAGCATATAAAATTATTGAACATATTTTTGGACACGAAAAAAGTAACCATTCTACTTTTTCTTGTTAAATTGTCCATCCTTGTCCTTATTTGGCTTGATTTCACCTTGATTTAATGTTTCAATGTGGCTCACACATTCACATTAGGTCTTGAATCTTTATGAATCATTAATAATTTATGATGTCTTGTAAAGGTTTTGTGAAGTGTTGTGACACATTTTCACACTTTTCTAGACTCTTCTTATTATAATTCACCTACATACCCTCTTTTTTATCACTTACCAAGTCTTATGTTAAGGTGTTGTAAAGTCTTGTAATGAAATTTCATGCTTTTCTAGACTTCTCATCAACAAATACACCTTTCTTATGCTTTATTTGACCCCTTTATTCACTTACAGGCCTTAATTAAGTGTAATTTTTAATACAAACCCAACAAACATCATTTAAAACAACTTAATTTCTGACACCCATTCACATGCCTTGAGTGGGATCCATTTGCCACTAGGGGTGAATGAGTCCCTCTTGGCACAAAAACCAAAATAAATACAAATTACTAGTGGGTTTTTATTCCTTAAGACCTAAGGTCGGCCTGTGATGTTGTATTTTCAAGAAATTAGGGCATAATTATGTATAAATACATGATTTTCTATTCATTTTAACCCACATTCATCCATTCAAGTGTTCATGCATTCATCATAGCATTTAAGCATTCCAACATTCAATCAAGCATTCAAGCATCTTGGAGTAGCATATCTTCAGACTTCAACATCAATGGTTTGGTGAGTTTATGACATTGCATTTTATTTGTTCATAATTCCCTCTCTATTTCATTTCATTATCAAGGGTTTGATTACCAAATTGGGGTTTGACCAAGGCAAACCCCTATACTCTAACCTTTAACCCTTTTTCCCCTCTTTGCATGTGTGTTTGCAGGTCTTGTAGGAAGATTTTTCAAAGAGAAAGGTGTCAAAAAGGTGTTGTAAATTCATCAAAGTCATCAAAGTCAACATAATCCTCTTTGAAGCTTGGAGAACATTTTCCCGTCAGATTTTCCAGATTCGGATCCGACAAGCTGTTAGGTAGAAAAGTGTAGACCAGAACCCACAAAATTGACCTTTGACTTTTCAGAAATCTATAGGTGGAGTAATTCGCCATCTATGGTGAATGAGTCCCACTGCGAGGTTGGAAAAAGTGTTTTCTAAAGTTTTTTGTTCCTGACATCCTGAAACCTGTTCCAACAATTTTCACTAGAAACAAGACTATTTCGCCATCTGTTGCGAATGAGTCTTAGTGGGCTTCAACACTGATCTCTGCAACATTCCAAAACCTTTCAACATCAGCTTTCAACCTTGCAGTGTACCTCATTCAATTTCATCAAGTTATGTTATTGTTTGTTCATGTTTTTAGTTCTTTTTGCATACAACACTATGTTTTCAAACACTTTACATTTCTTAGTTTACATTCACTTAGTGATCTATTTTATCAATCCTTTGCATTTAGATAATTTTATCTAGGCATATTTCATCCATTTTACATTAATCTTGAGTCTTTACATTGCATTTTGTCCCATCTTTCTCCTTTTAGGTGAAAAACCCTAGAAGTGCTAAAAAGACCTTAGAAGCCAAAATCTTTGTTTACATTTTGGTGAACCCGACTTTAGGATATTTTCACTTCTAATTTCAACTGCATCTACATCCTAGGGCTAGCTTGCATCAACTTTTCATTAGTTTTTGCATTGTTTTGCATCTTAGGGTTTTCAAAATCTCATTAGTGAAAATTTCATATAGCTTGGATTTTTGCATTATATTTCATTGGAAAACAACAAAATTTTGCATTTTCATATTGTAGTTGCATCTGTGCATCTGAAAAACATCAAATTGAATTTAAAATTTATGAAAAAACTCAAAAAAAATCATCCCTGGACTCATTCGCCACCTTGGGAAAATTTGTCCAGTTGCATATTTTGCACTGCAATTTTTTTCATTTTCAGCATATTTTCTACATTTCAATTTTTTGTTATTTTATTCTATCATGTAATTTTTATATTTTTTGTTTTATTCTATTTCTTGCATTTAGTTTACTTTCATTCATTTACATCATGGCTTTTTGCTTTAATAAGTTTTGGATGTCATTAAAATCTTTAGTGGACATGTCAAATTGTTCCTTTGGAACTAATCCTAAAGACCTTGAGCTTCCTCATGCTCCTTCAACTCCTTGTGAATTCCCTCCTCGTGTTGTTGACATCATTAGAGAGGATGATAGCATGAATAAGTTCTTAAATGAATGCCTTGACAAACTTGAAGCTAATGCATCCTTCTATCCATCTATGAAACAATCATACCTTCCTACTGTATCACCTCCTGATATGTTTGGGTATTTACATCTTGAAACAAATGAAGGACCTAGTTCTTCTACACAACCAACTCCTCAACTATTCTATGCTCACAAAGTCACTAGTACTCCAATCAACCTTGAAGAAACTTATGGCAAAGGTTTTACCATCTTAAGAAAACAAGGATGTGACACAACAACTGAGTATAACATTCATCAACTGTTAGAACAAAATCCAAAAGACAAAAATACAACAAGATTAGGATATCAAGATCCCCCTATGACAACAAGCCTCCTTTCAAATATTGGAGACTTCGTGATGATGGCACAATGATCTTTGATTCCCCTCCCGATTTGAATGTTCTCCTTCCATGTGAACAACCCTTACATGATAGCAATAACAAGGATGATAGGATCCCCATGGGTCCTCTTCCTCCTTTAATTCATGAAAAAGGTGAATCTAGTAAATGCAAATGACCTTACAAATTGGAAAAACTAAAGTTTCCTCTTCATCCACCGCCTAAATGTGAAAGGAAACTGCAAATGCTTTTAAACAGAGGTCTCATCCTATTACCACCTATGAATAGGCTGGTAGTACGTCCTAAAGATTCCAATGTACCCTATTGTAAATACCATCATGTTCTTGGACACTACAGTTATGAGTGTCAGACATTGAAGGAAATACTAAGTACCACTTCAATGACACTGAATGCTATCCTATCATCCCATAGTACACTTTCCCACACCTCATCATGCAATAGTTGTAGAATCTTCCATTCTCACTATTGCATGACCTTTCCCATCACCTATCCCAACTCATTCTCGCCTTGCACTCAGTGGGGGCAAGAAGTTGTTAACCTTGTCCTAGTAATGCATTTGTCCTTGTCCCCTAGCTATATTTTTCACCTTCTGCTTATATTGATTGAGATTGGGAGGCAGATGACTTGCTTGACGACTGACATGCATTTACCTTACTAGTCTTTTGCATTTTATTTTCTTTTTCTTTTGTGTTTGCATGTGCGTATTGTGTTCCCCCGTGACGTGACATTTGATGTTCTCTCTCTCTTTGTGCACTTCCTCTATTTGTACCTTCATTCTTCTATATTTCATACATTGTTTTCTTTTTTGTGTTTTCCTTTTGGGGCTGATGCAAAGTGTTGAGACGCCCTATGTCTCTTCCATGTTGACCTGAAAGGTCTTTTAATTTTTTTTCACTTTCGCTTGTTTTTTCCTTTTGGGGATGACACAAAGCATTAAGACACCCTATGTCTCTTCCATGTTGACCCAAAAGTTCTTTTTATCTTCCTTTTCACTTTTGTTTTGTGTTTTCCTTTTTGGGACGATGCAAAGTGTTGAGACTATAGTACCCCTCTACACTTCACCTTGTTAATGTGGTTAGTTTGAGTTGTTTGATTGATGTTGTTCTCATTTGCCTTCCATTTTTCCTTGCAGTCAGGTACTATTGGGTTTATAGTCCAATTCAGTTATTTGCTTGACTGATGCTTTGATAGATTATATATTAAATAAAAGATCATTGTGGTCAAAAGGAATTTTAATAATTAAATAGATGATCTAAAGAAATTGAGATATTGATTAAATAAAATATTATTAAGGTTTTACTTGATTTAATAAATAAATTAAATTTATGACTTTATAAGGAAATATAAAAATAAATGTAATAATTAAAAGTATGGTACAAACAAAATTTAAAAGGTAAGTTAAAATTTATTAAATTAAATATTATATAAGTGGAATTATTGTACACTGTAAGTATAAAAGGATATTTTTATTAATAAACATATTGTAGAGTGAAAGTAAAGGGGTAGTTGGGAAAATAAAATAATGAATTTAATGAAATGAGTGCTGGCAGCAATGAATCTGGGAAGTAGTTATTAAAATGGTTAAAAATTACTAAAGAAAAGTGGGCTTTTTGCAGATTGGGGGGAAACTAATCATGTCTTCTCATGAATAATTTTCTTGCTTCTTGGAAGTTTTCTTGGGGTTGGAGGTTTGAAACGAGACATCGGTGATGTTTTCTCTGGCAATCGACATTTTCTTCTTCCTGTGATTAGGATTCTAACAATTCCATGAGTTGATCAATATTTTAGCCTTATCAAAATCAACGTTCATATGGTATCAGGAAGGAAAGGAGGAGGAGGGCTGCCACAGAGCTGGTGAGAAAACCAAAGAGAATGGAGGTTTAGTTGGTAGGATGATAAGGAGAGAAGTGTCGAGGATCTGAGGAGGCAATAATCCGGTCTGCAAAAAGGTACATCCCATCTTTCTTCATTCGGCATAGGACTTTCCTTTATTGATTTTGAGAAAGAATCTATATTTCTTATGGATTCCTTTCTTATTTCCAAACCTATTTCTCTTCCATGTTGATGCATCCTCTATCTTACCTCACATCTATTCTCTCCTCGACCATTACCAAATTCTTGTATTAAGTAAATTCCTGGTCGGGTTATCAAGGATGTTCTTGCACATTGATTTGCATGTAAGATTGAATGGGGTTAGTGATAATAGAAGATGAACAATCCTACTCTTTTGGAGTTTCTTTCCACACGGACGTCTTAGGAAGTCATTGTTTCCTCAAACGACCATGGTTTCAGGAAATATCCAAGAACCATGGCGGAGTGTAGTTTAAAGACCGATTCTAAGCTAGACAAAGGAAACGATGCTAATATTACAAAAGATTATAAGACCTCTATATGATCATCTAATCACATCAACCTTTCAATATTTACAATACTGATGAATGTATTCCTTTTATAATGTTGCGCCTATTCGATCAACATACCCATTCTTTAAAACAGTGTTGCTAGAAATATCAGCCTATATTCATTTATGATCCAGATGATCTTATGACCAAATTCTTTGTTGTCATGCTTTGATGGTCATTCCTTCATTGTTACTGGATATCTGATACAGTATGCATTATTATACGTGCAAGCCTATCTTTTAGATTGTTTCGATTAGCACCCCCAATATCCTCCACAAGAATATTTTATCTATTTAAAATGATGGGAATGGTTCACACTTCTCAGAACAATTTCTCTTGCAGCAATCTTGGAGATCAATTTACATGCAGTGCGGCAATCAGAGCATACTCAGAGGATCTTAACAACTCTAATAGTTGTGCCAGGGGTCATGTTTATCAAACCAAATACTATTGCTAACTCTTCACTGGTGGAAAATAAATAGTTCTTTTCCCTCTCTTCCATGACTATAAGTAAATGTCTTGAAAATGGAATATACCAACCCTACCGCCTTCTTCTATCTTTCAATCAATCTCCTTTAATCATTCCACCTACTTGTCTCACAACAAATCCACTCAGATATAGATATTTATATTTCGAAATCAAACAGAGAGAATTTGACTTATCCTTCAAATCGAGTTCTCATTAACCAACCGTTGGAGGAATTGACTTCTCCTTTAAAGCAAGAACCGAATTATACCAACCTGATCATATTCACAAGTTCTGTCTCAAACAAATTGGGTATATTATCTCCTCGGTTTTTAGGTTTAAATGAATAAAGTAGAGACTGTTTGTATCATAAGAGACATCTACAAGCTATGTGCCATGTTTACCTACTAGCGTCTCCTATCAAAAACTGGTACTTGATAAATAACCATCATTTAGAATCAGTTTTCATTTCTTTAAGATCTACCTTTCCAATTTTGGGTGAAGCGGAAATCCTTAGTCATGTTTTGTTTAAATCTATCAGGTTTCAATTCAAGTGTTTTAGATTCTCATGTAAGCCATAACTGTGTATTGGTCACCTTAGAATCTTTGACCGTGGAACCTCCTAACATTGTGTTAGCTCATTGTGCCTTATTGAATATGGGAAAGAGTTTAGTATCGGGTTTCATATAAGAGAATTTGGTTAATGTTACAAAAGACATGTGAACAATTAAATGATAAATTTCTAATTGCCGATTTGTATAATAAAGTATGATAGAAAACTTGTGATTAAATTTGTCAAAGGGTTTTTGGATCTATTAGATTATCAAAGATTTAAACGGTTATGTTTTAGAGTTTAATAATGGATCATAGGGAAATCCTTTAGTAGTTTCGAGTAGCTTCTAATTTTACACACTTGTATTCTAACTTGCATGTATTATGATAAGATAACCTCCTAAATTGCAAAATAATGTGAGATCATTAGAAAGGTAATAAATTTGATTAGAGATTTGAAATTGAATACACATTTATGCTAAATACTTAAATGTTGTTGAGCTATTTTAATATGGGAAGAACTTCTCTTCTAAAGTTCTACGCATTAAATGATTTAAGAGAGATAAATTATAGTATAAATAAGCATTTGGTATAATGTTGAAAATTAATGGAATAGATAAATTAGTTAAACTTTTAAATGGAGTATTCCTCTTGCAGTTTTATTGAATGCTGAGTTCCTATGTAAATATGAATTAGTTGAATAGTAAACTATCTTGTAATTAAAATAGATGGAAGATTATTTTATAGGGAATTAGTTTATCTTTTGTTTAGATGGATATTTGGTACTTGAAATGGTTGCATTGTGAATTTATTTATGTATCCCATGTTTCTATAATGGATTTGTGTGGTGTGTTAAGTAAGTGATTGGTAATGGATTTGGGAGTACTTTTGGGTGATTGTACAAATGTTTAAGTTGTCTTGTGAATAGAATGGTAGAAGTCTTCTAAAGGCTTGGAAGTTGAGTTATTGGTTAAATGTATAAGTTAAGTTAAAAGTAATGAAGTGGGAAATTTTAGAGTCTTGTTCAATGTCTTAATTCTTTGTGTATTATAAGTCTTCCGAAGGCTAAGGGGAAATGCTTTTCTTGATGAAATTTTGTTAAGCCTTGGAGATGGTTGGTATTTCATTGAGCATGTATGTGATGTTCATTAGCCTTGCATAGTATGTTCACCTTGTGATTGGAACTTTTGGAACTTGTGAGTAGGAAGGGTTATGCCTCGCTTGTGGTTTATGTTAATGAGTTTCATGTGATTGTGCAAGTGGCTTTTCTCTATTGATTTCTTGGGGTCTCCTAGTTGTTTGTAATGGAGTGGCTCTCAATGGGGGTCCGACACACAAAGTGGCAAGTCCAAGGTAACCCATTGTGAGTTTAATCAAGTGATAATATAAAATGAATTAAGGGGTTGGGTAATTCACATTAATCAAGATAATAGCTCACTCATGGCTCAAGTACTTGTTTAGGCTTGAGATGAGTGGGAAGGTCTAGAATGGAAAGGTCAACTACCTGGTCTAATTGGAAGGTATGTTGAACCCACATAGCGTGTATGGGGGTCCAACAACCAGTAGAGGTGGTCAGGTAGTGTGATAGCCTAGGAAGGTTATGTCAGGGTAACCCATATCAACCTATGCGATGACACTCCTATGACATCTTAGTATTCCCTTGCATCTTGTCTCCCTTAGATGTTTGTGTGCCTCTGGAAGTGATGTTACTATTATAATGTTGTACTTTACTTGTTCATTGTTTTCATGTTATCCTTGTGTTCTATATTGTCTTTTACTTGATTATGATGGAGGGAACCTTTGCTATCTCCTAGCACAAGGGGTGGACCTTTGGGTTCCACATGGTTGGGTGGAAAGTGCATTGTTCTCCATTGGGTTCCCTCTCCATGTTTATGATTGTGGTGACTTCTCCTGGATTGAAGACTTCTGCATTATACTAGCTCATGTGGATTGTTACTCTTGTACTTCTATTGTATCATACTTGATGTGCACTCACATGTATACAAGGAGATATTGTTGGCTAGATGTATAAATGCAATGATGTAAACTGTTGTTGACTCTATTATGTAATGGACTTTGAAACAAATGTTCTTGTATGTGATTAAATGAATTGATTCAAATGACCTCCTTTGAATTAATGTTATGAATGTATCATATTGATTACTTTATTAAATGAGATGATTAGATGTATTTCCATATTCATGTTAGAATTTATTAATGTAATGATTTATAGTTTTTGCTAATTTGGATAATGGGAAACTTCGTAGTGTAGTCACAGACCTTAGAGGACTTAGATTAGCTTTTAGAGTTAAATTTTAATTGCATTAGTGTGTTTAATGCACTTAAAAATAATAATTATGCTTTAGGTGTTAGTGTGTTGTCCTCTAGGGTCTCGTGGCTGGGGCGTTACAGAGACACCCTATGTATCTTCCATGTTGACCCAACAAGTCTTTTTATCTTCTTTTTTTATTTTGTTTTGTGTTTTCCTTTTTGGGGATGATGCAAGGTACTGAGACCAAAATTTCTCTCATGTTGACCCAAAAGCTTTTTCATTTTCATTTTCATTTTCATTTTCTTGTGTTTTCCTTTTGGGGACGATGTAAAGCATTGTGACATCCTATGTCTCTTCCATGTTGACCCAAAATATATTTTCTTTTTCTTTTGTTTTCACTCTCTTTGTGTCATTCTTCTAGCTCTATATGTATTTGAGGAATGATGACAGTTCTGAGCTCTATAATCAAAACATTGCAGCAACAAACACACTGACCCCAAATCCATAGATCCCTTAATTGTTTGGTGTGTTCCTTTTTGGGGGAAACCACTCTTTCTTTTGTTTCTTTTTCATTTGCATGACACATCCTTACTTGGAAACGTATGACTTGGTGTAGGGGCTTTCCAAATTGGCTCTCATGTCTTGTTGCTTTTTGCATTTTTCATTCGCTACTTTAAAGTAATTGCTCATAGAATGGTGTGTAGCAATTCCTTTAAAGTGGGGGCATACATTGGCATAATACATTTTAAATATTTCTTTTTTCTGGTTCTTAGTGTAGCCTTCTTGTTCCATACGATGCACGTTTGTTACTTTGTGGATGACATTGGGTATAGTGTCCTTCATGAGTGTGATCTCTCTTAGCATATTACATTCCTCTTAGTGGCCTGATGCGACGCACTGCATCTCCTAAGTTGTGAATTTTCTATTCTTTGATTGATCTTCTCTTGGAGACATTAGACACAATGTTCCCTAAGTTATAAACCTCGCATGAACTAAGCAAGACTCCTTTGAACATCTTTTTCATGTTACATTTTGCATTTACATGGCCACCTTGCATAACACAACTTGCATGCCCGTGGTGCCATCACATTTGTTCACGCGTTCTAAGCATGCGAAGCTTTGTTTGTCTCATGAAGCATGAAATGACATTTTCCTTTATGGCACCTTATTAAAGTTATCAGGAGGTATAACTTTAGTATGGTTGAGTGGGAAGCCCATTCTGAGGCATGAATTTTCCCCATAGCCACATGTGTGTTTGTGAGTGCATACCAATCATGAGTGTATGTTTCTCACCTTTTGGGCCTTCTTACTCGACAGACAATCATGAGTTTCGTCACCCCAGAGTGAGTATGCATTTTCTTTGCAAACAAACAACCTAGATCTAATCCACAACAAGTTGGACAAATGATCATAGCTTGATTCAACTTTCTCTACTCGCTTTCATCATTTTTCATCATTTTCATGTTTGTTCCTTTGTGATTATGATTAGTTTTCCATGGGATATTGATATTGGGGGCTTGATCATCCCTCTTGATTGATGTTGTCTCATCTCACCAAGTATTGGTGCATTCAGACCCCACTTGATTGCATGTTCAGCTAATTTAGTGTGAGTTTGAAGAAAGTTCATCCTCTCACTAAAGTGGGGGCTAACTGTGCACACAAAAAAAGTAACCCTTCTACTTTTTCTTGTTTTATCCCTCCTTGTGCTTATTTGGCTTGATTTCACCTTGATTTAATGTTGCAATGTAGCCCACACATTCACATTAGGTCTTGAATCTTTATGAATCATTAATACTTTATGATGTCTTGTAAAGGTGTTGTGAAGTGTTGTGACACATTTTCACACTTTTCTAGACTCTTCTTATTATAATTCACCTACATACCATCTTTTTATCACTTACCAAGTCTTATTTTAAAGTGTTGTAAAGTCTTGTAAAAAACTTTCATGCTTTTCTAGACTTGTCATCAACAAATACAACTTTCTTATGCTTTATTTGACCCCTTTATTCACTTACAGGCCTTAATTAAGTTTATTTTTTAATACAAACCTGCCAAACATAGTTTAAGACAACTTAATTTTTGGCAGCCATTCACATGCCTTGAGTGGGACCCATTCGTCACTAGTGGTGAATGAGTCCCTCTTGGCACAAAAATCAAAATAAATTCAAATTACTGGTTGGTTTTTATTCCTTAAGACCTAAGGTTGGCCCGCAATGTTGTATTTTTGGGAAATTAGGGCATAATTGTGTATAAATACATGATTTTGTATTAATTTTAACCCAAATTCATCCATTCACACATTCATTCAAGTGTTAATGCATTCATCATAACATTTATGCATTCTAGTATTCAATCAAGCATTCAAGCATCTTGGAGCAGGATATCTTCAAACATCAATATCAAGGGATTGGTGAGTTTATGACATTGCATGTTATTTTTTCATCATTCCCTCTTTATTTCATTTCATTATCAAGGTTTTGATTCCCAAATTAGGGTTTGACCAAGGCAAACGCCTAAACTCTAACCCTTAACCCTTTTCCCCCTCGTTACATGTGTGTTTACAAGTCTTGTAGGTAGATTTGTCAAAGAGAAAGGTGTTGTAAAGTCATCAAAGTCATTAAAGTCAACATAATCCTATTTGAAGCTTGTAGAACATTTTCCCATCAGATTTTCTAGATTCGGATCTAGCAAGTTGTTAGGTAGAAAAGTGCAGACTAGGACCCAAAGAATTGACCTTTGAATTTTCAAAAAATTTCAAGTGGACTAATTCACCATCTGTGGTGAATGAGTCCCACTGCCAGGCTGGAAATTTTTTTTTATGAGGTTTTCTGTTCCTAGCATCCTGAAACCTATTCTAGCATTTTTCACCATAAATAAGACTAATTCACAATCTATAGCGAATGAGTCCCAATGGGCTTCAACACTGATCTCTCTAGCATTCTAGAACCTTTCAACATTATCTTTTAGCCTCCAGGTGCACCTCATTCAATTTCATCAAGTTCTATTATTGTGTGTTCTTGTTTTTAGTTTTTTTTGCATACAACACTATGTTTTCAAACACTTTACATTTATTAGTTTTCATTCACTTAGTGATCTATTTTATTAGTCCGTTGCATTTAGATCATTTCATCTATTCATATTTCATCCATTTTACATTAATATTAAGTTTTTACATTGCATTTTGACCCATCTTTCTCCTTTTAGGTGAAAAACCCTAGAAGTGCAAGAAAGACTTTGGAAGCCAAAATCTTTGTTTACAATGTTATGAGGTTTCTTGAATAGTTCATGAACTATTTTATATTATGTGGTAAATTATAGGGGTTGATAAGATTAATGTTTCATTTCCCTTGAGATGAAAATATTATATTTTCAAATCACATTCATTTTGATAAAACCATATGTAACATACCCAGTATTTAACCTAAATAATTTAACATGTTTTAATCCACATGTGAACACATAGAGGAATAAAAAATTTCTTTGCTAACTCAATAATAAGATGGACAATTTTAATGAACCCATTCCAAACTCCCACTGCATTTCAATAATAAAAGATGCATATCAAAATTAACCTCATTTAAAATTTCCATTACATTTTCATAAAGTGCATTAGATAATTTCCAAGTAATGGTTATCTACCACATACTCTCATGCAATAACATTTTTCAAATTTACAATTTCTCAATAAGAATAGAGATACATGTTTTCATACATAGCTTCCAAGAGATTTTAAATGAATTAGATATGTCCCTACTTGGGCATGCATCCTTGATGTCCCAAGTATTGGGACATACATTCTAGATGTCCCTATTACTAGTGCATACCTTCTAGTTGTCCCCAATACTAGTGTGTACATCCCCAAATCCCAACTACCGATTGTATGAGGGAGAGCATCACTCAAACACTTTTTTTTCCAACCACAAGCTTATTGTGCCCCCCCACACATCTACCTAACTGGTAAGATGGCCACACCCTTCAATGAAGAGATTGGTTTGATAACCTTATAATACTAGCCTTCATGAGTATAGTGTTGTGTCCTACATATCTATAGCTACCATACCTTGGTTTCCCTACCTAGAATACAATCATGAATCACAATGAACTAGTAGTGTAAACAATGGCTACTTGTACACTACTTTGGCCAAAGAATTCATCACCTAGTACTTTGAGTGAGTGTCATTTGTCCACCCACCCTTTAGCTTGATTTGTTATTGGCCATAAATATAACATACATTCACCCTAAGGTGATGAAATATGTAATAAAATGTTCAACATGGGAATTCCCTTAACCATGGGTTACCCTAACCCAGGAATACTCAAGTCTATAACAAATTGATTATCTAGGTTACACCCTTACCTGTGGATTTCACTAACCCCAAGTATAACCACACTAACCATACATGTACACATACTAGTGTTTAGCTAGGTTATCCCCTTTCCCATGGATTTCACTAACCATAGGAATAACCTAATTAGCCACCTTTGGTAATCATAACACCATAACATTAGATGACTCTAGTCAAAAGTATGATCACAATATTAAGTTCCTTCTTTTCAGAATTATGACCTTATCAATAAATGACCTCATTCAAAAGTGTTGTCTCATCAATAAATGAATCCATTCAAGAGTAAAATATCATCAATACATTGCTCAATCAAAGATATAATCAACAATCAAATGATCAATCAAATCATATGAGATAATCCCAACCTATTTGCTTCATTCAATAATCAAGTAAACAATCGAACAGAATAGGTTATTACCAACCTAGGGTTTCAATAAAAAGTGATGTAATGATCAAGAGATCATAAACAAATCATAAAACATTTCTTTCAATATACCTCAAATATTCACATATTTATAATGTACACTACATTTGTATATAAATTGGAGGACATTATCCTAAGAAGAGTTTGTGCTTCTACACCTACAAGTACTTTTCTCAATATAACTTTGGGTTGCTAAAATATGAGTCCTCTTTTAGAATAGGAATAAAATCCTAATCAAGTATATGATTATAGCATAATAAAAAAATACATTTCTCAACCCTACTATTGAATATTGATATAGCAATCAAGTATACACCCTAACTCTAAGGAAAATACTATCTTCCTACTTGAAGGAGATATGAGTAAACAATCAAGTATGGGCTATTAGCATGTTTTTTGTGACAACACAAACTATCAATGATGACATTTCTATCATACCATCATTCATGTTTCATTACTAACCTCTTTATTACAAAGGTTTACTTAGCATCATAATCTAACAAATCAAGATAGTAACATATTCCATATTCCACTTTTTAGGCAACATCCACATAGCCTTAATGAACTAAGTATAGTTCTAGTAGCATTTAAGCCACACATACTTTTAGCATAATATAAGTGTATTCCTAAATAATAGGGTTTTACTAATTTGAGACTCAAACAAGAATCACACAAGAGTATTCCATACTATGTAATAACATGCATACCATGCATTCAAGACTATTCCAATACAAGGAAATATCTAAGTTCATAAGAGCAAGCATATCATACATTAAAAAAGAAATATTTCCAAATGAAAGAATTATATTCAAATAACCTTTCAAACATAGATTTAATGGAGGAATAGAAATCAACATGCCTGGATAATAAGTTCCAATTGAAAATGTTGCCTTCCAACCTTAACCTTCACCACCATGAATGCTACTTCTCCAAAGATAAACTAATCTCCAAACTCAAGCCTCTTACCAATTCTCTCAACAATACAATTGCAAAATAACAAAGCAACTCACTTACTTTCAAGCTCTCTAATTCACTTGAAAAAAAATTATAGCGGAATGGAAATATATAAATTATAATGAGAAGTGTAACGAATGATAAGAATAGAACCTCTATAAATACTAAAACTTGAGCTTCCAAAGGCTACAATCAAGCTAGTAATTCTTCCACCTTCCTATTCACATGTAATGACTCAGATGGTAAAACTATTATATTGCAACACATGACAATCCATATTCTTCCAATGACTAAGTCAACCTCTTAATGGGAGACAACATGACTCTTTTACCAATTCAAGGGAAAATAATGAAAAACTATAGGTTTCCTATTAAGTTTGCAAGTTGACTACCCTCTCATATTTCTACCAACACTTCATTGACTAAGTTTAACATTTATCTAAATGTTGTACCTGTACATGGTGTGGGTTTTAGACTTCTTATTTGCTTCACATACTTCAGACTTGGCACCACATATTCATATCTTAGCACACCAAAGGATAGTGTTTCCAAAGACTTATTCTATTTGTTAGAATTCACATTTAATCTCTTTGCAATTTATAAGCTCTATTCCTTATTTCATGCATGGTGAATAAGTATTTATTGATTTATATTCTTGGTTTGATTTAAGCATTACATTAAATATTTGGAATAATAACATATATGGAAACACTCTTACCCTTACTACTATTTACTTTGCATTCAAATTCTTATTGTAATGTTGCATATTTCACCCCATATATGTTTGTGTATACTCAAAAATATAATGGAGCCCTTTTCATAGTATAGTGTTGGCTTAATAATCATTCAAGTGTTGTTAATTAAACTATCATATGTGTTGATTAATAGCTCATGAGTAGCTCTTAACTTAGCCACTTCACCATATATGGTAACATGTGGCTTCTCCTTTGCCATATAAAATGTTATGCTCTCAACACTATGTGCAACCTTACTAAGTTGTGTGTTTCTCTTATCATTATCATCATCTAGCCATTGTATATGACCTGTTATTATTTGCGCTATAGTTTCTTTGTAGTATATATATACATATACATTTTAAAATCATTACTCGATATTTAAATATGTTAGCAATTATATATGTATTATATACTCGTACACACACACACACACATATATATATTCATCAATGTATATACATGTAAATACATGCACTATCCTCTTTTAATACATTGACTCATATATGTATCGATGTATATATTTACATTATATATATATATGACAATCGATTACTCTCATTGACAATACATATATATGTATATTTAACATACACATATATGTACCCACACACATATAAGTACCCAAGCATAATCATTCAAATATCTCCACTCATCAAAAAGGCATATAGCTCAACTGGATAAAACTATCAGAAGGAAATTGTAAACAAAAACCTTATCTTCCTATCAACCCAAAGGAAATCAAAGATCAAAAAACAAACATACGACCAAGATTCTACTTACCTAATTCACGAAGTACCCTGACTCAACTAGACCAAACTACGATTTGAGTGTGTGTATGCTAAATTATACTTATTAAGGGTTACCAGACTAAGTTCTTCTCCTTAGTGATATTCCCCCTTTTGTACTTGAGGGAGTGAATCCTTCTTGTATCCAACTTAGTGCACCACATTGGTAGTTATCCATTTGCATCATCAAAGCATTAACATATTCTCATTGCAATATATATTCATTCTTTAGATTTTTATTAATATAAAATGTAATCATTCCTTCAAAAGCAATACCATCTTAATGCATATTCAAGTATTTCATTCACCTATTTAATCATACTGAAGTCATGATTCTCATTCATCATCATATTTACTCGTGAAGGTAAAGCAACTAGGTAACTATGAGATAGGGTGTAACACCACAAAATCAAAATTTTAATCACCATCATTTTTCCTTCTTGTATTAGTCTTAGAGATCTAAAATGGGAATTAGAGAGTTGTGAATAGGCATGACTTTCCTCATTTTATTAATAAAATACATGTCTACCCCATGAGATCAAAACCCTAATTCAAAAAAGAGGCATAGGCTCACCTTAGAGTGGTTGGTGTGCCTATGTGATATCCTTCAAATGAGTTGCATTGGCATTAACAATATATAGGGTTAACAACCATAATTTTGAAATTATTGGATTGTAACAGAATGTGATAGTTTTGTTTTATATGAGCATCACATTTTATTATAAGAATTTAAGTTTATTTTAGAGTGTATTGATTGCATGAATTTTATCTCGTTGAAAGTGGGCATAATTTTAAGTCTAATCACAATGGTAATAATGACAATGAAGTGAGATTCTATTATGGAATAAGTAGCGGTTGTTAAGGACATACAACTATGAATAGTCATGCCACATCACTAGTCGACACATATAGTGCTCAAGATAACTTAAGGATCCCCCCTAAATTATTTTACCATCATTGTTAGTCACTTGTTTATTCATGAGGGATTTCAATAATATGACTTATATTCTTCCAATTATTTATCATTTAAGAAATAATTTTTAAATTTACCTTTCATTATATATCCACAAAATTTTCATGGCCTAAAATTGATGGTTTATAATCTACAAGCAAGTTAGGAATCTCATCCAATCTTGAAATATGGGATATTAGTTTCCACATTTTTATAAGGAGAGTTAGAAAAAAAAAATTCCTTCAAATTTTTAAGGAAGAGAAAGATTCATGAAAGTACACTTGCATGTAGTTCAATTAGGAGAATGAAGAAACATACCATGGAAGAATCAAGACATCAATGAGTCTCCTTCAACTCAAATTCAGGTGTGATTAGGGAATAACCACCTTCCTAAATATATTTATTCTATCCCTTTCTCCAATTCCTTTGAGAATCTAGTAGTTTTCTACACATGAACATGATTAAAAATTGGTTGCCACCATTCATTAAATTTTATGTCCAAACCCCATGCAAACATATTATTATGTAGGAAATCAAATGAACAATAAATTGGAATTTCTATAGATTAGGTGTCCATAAAGAAATTTTTGGAGGACTAAGAGCTAAAAAGGTCAATTATACCTTAATTAGGTATTAGTAATATAATTTTTTTCTCCAACTTGTACCCTCTTCAAAAAACAAAAAATTTAAACCATAATGTGTGTCTTATCTTTTTATTTTCAGTTTACTTATTATATGAAGCTATACAATTGATGAGCTCATACCCTTTAGGGAGGCTTTGATCAAGTAAGTTATTTATTGTATATTTTATTACTATCATAATCTAAATTGAAAATAAAATAAAAAATTTAAATCATAATAATATACGTCTTATCTTTTTATTTTGAGTATACTTTGTATATGAAGTTATTTATTCTAACTTCAATATGTAATTGGGATATACCAATGATGGATCAAATTCCATAATATATGCAAATTAGTCTTCAATTTTCCCATAAAAAAATTATGCATATAGCTATAAAGGCTGAAACGAATTTGTGTGCAACAATGAATGAGAGATTATTTAAGTTTTGGGTTGTGATTTATTAGCAAGTTGATGATTATAAACCTATACATAATAATTTTATACATTTATGATTCTCTAAATAATTATTTAATGTTATTAATTCTAATTTTCATTTCATATCTCAATGTCTCATATTTTAGTAGAAGACATTAATATGGGAAAAATTCTAAAATGCTAAATGGATCGCTAATGACTGTCATCCAACTATACGTAAGTATTTAAAGAATCCCTTGGTATCTTCTAGTGTTCATGTGGCTACATTATTTCCCTTGAGTTTAATAGACTCATATATTTCCTAGATGATATTTTCAAGAAAATTAATAAGTTTGATAGTAACTTGTAGCCTTGGTTTGTCAATTAATCGATGACTCTAAAGATTTTTTAGGTACTTATCTATCATATTTCATAGCATAAATTTGGATTTGTTAAAATTATGAATTGTATGTTTAATAAACAAGTTCATAACACATTTTTTCTTATTATTGTTGTTAAAGAATGAGAAATAAAATAGAGAGATTGCTCAATCAATAGAATTTTATGTGAGACAACCATAAAACAACTAGGGAGGGGGCTCTAGATCATATGAGGATTCTTATTGAACTAAAAACAAAATAATTGAACAAAGAGCATTTGTTTCATGATCATTATATACCAACTTGTTGTAAGAGGTTGTATTTTGAATCCATGTATAGATCTATGGCTTGTACTTGGAGGGACATAGATGGGTTCTCAATATCACATCATGATCTAAAAATGACATAATGAAAATTATTATTGAAGCAATACTTCTCTAAGATAGAAGAGAGAAAAAATGAGTTTATTTTATTTGTTGTTCCTTTGAGAATTTTATTGTAGACCCAAAATATAATGGATGAAAAATTCACAACTAGAGTGTTTAGAAAATTTGATTTTCAAGAGAATAAATTATTTCTCATTTCATATAATCATTTACATATGCATGATAATTAAGGTTTGTAAGAATGTCTAATTTTATTATCTTATAGAGATTTCAAAGTTATATTATGTTAGTTACTTTTCATTGGATATCACATAAATAATATACTTGAGTAAGAAAAAAACATTTATTGATCTAGATTGTCCACTTGAATGCCAACCATCGTATCTTAAAACCTCTATTGAGATGATATATTGATAAAATTGTTGATTTATCCATTTGGACAAGGCCATTGGAAGGTTTGACTACATTAAGATTATGAAAGATGGAAGCACCCTTTCCAAACATATATTCTATTATATGAAATGTGTACTTATTTCCTAAGGGTTGTTCCAATGTGCACTAATAAAGAACTCTAGTGTGATAGTGAATATTTATGATGTTTTTGATTTTAACACATATGATAGATTAGACTTATGTACCTATTATATTGATAGCATAGATTTATAGATTTTATGATACATGAAATATTTGATGAGTTGGTTAGTACTTGATAAGGGAATATGATTTCCTTGGTTAAATTATTGTACTACTCAAATTGTTAGATTTGAACCATCTCTCAACAATTGAAAATATCATAGACAAAATTGTTACACATTTCTTACTAAATAAGAAATATATAAATTATCTTATAAATGATACATACAAAAATGTGAAACATTTTAGAAATGATCAATAAACATACCTTAAATATTATTTATTTAAAATTTTATATGGAAGAATAACACTTGGATGGAAAATATCATGACTTATAGATAGGAATGCACAAATTTCTTTGCAAAAAATTCTAAAGAAAATATGTGTTCATGAGTCTTGCCAACCACAATTTTACACTATTATTAGCATTATCCTTTTCATGATTATTTAATGTATGAGTTCATATAGAATGATCTATACCATGAAATATTTGGTTGAAGATGTAGCCACCCAAGATCTAGGAGTTATAGTGAAAGCACGAGAGAGATCAAATATGAGAGAATAATGCACTGTTATATCAAAGGATACAAGTATACAATGAGAATGAGTTAATAAAAAAAATAGAATTTCTTTGCTATATAGACCAAGGTGAGACATAGGATTACATCTCCTAGAGTGTGGTCCAAATGTCACAAAGACACCCAATGCCAATAGTGACCATCTAGGTGTGGTTATAGGATATGGTTAGTCTTAATATCCCACACAAGTTTCTTCAAATATGATAATGTAGATTTAAGAACTAGGACTCCATAGAGATAGTGAAAAAGATGAATCCACTTGCAATGTGTCAATATTACATCTTGTAGTGTACAGGAAAATGCATACCCTTTCATTTTCACACTTGTTTGGGCCCTCACTTTATTTATCCCTATTTGTGTCTTAATTGGTCCTATTTTGCATCCACAAGCCCAATGAATTATATCTTCTTGTGGCTAATCCCGACAAACTTCAAAGGGAAAATGATAATTTAATTATTCTAAGTGTCCCTGATTTCTGGGTAGGGACTAAGACTCCACCTAGGGAATCTTTATCCCCCAAAGGTCTTAGGACCCTAATTTTGAAAGCACCCAAATAGGTCCCTTTAGATACATAAAATTGGTCATATCTGATTAATCCTGCTATTTAATTAAATATTTATTATTTAATTAATATATCTAAAGTCTTCTACATATGATTAAATTTAATTAATTTAATTATATCATTCATTCAATTTATTCTTCTATCATAATTAAATAAATCAATTTTATTTAATGATTTCACATTCAAATGTCCACTTGATTAATTAAATAAATATATTTTATTTATTTTAATTAATTATCACTTTTTGAATTTAATTAAGTCTTTTTTATTTAATTAAATTTAAATATTTTCTTTTCAAATCTTTCTTCTAGTTAAATAAATATCTTATTTAATTAATTTCATTTACATACCATTTCTTAAAATTTTAATTAAATATCTTTATTTAATTGAATATCTTCCATATCTTTTCAAAATCATAATTAAATATTCTATTTAATTATGAAATCTTCCATTATTCTTGAAATCTAGGGTAAATATTATATTTTAAGAAAAAAACCTCTATATCATCCATAAATAAATAATTGAATTCAATAATTCATTATTTATCTTCTTCAAAATATTTCCATAATCTCACAAAAAGATGATTTTTACAATTCATCTTTATTATCTTATCTTACCTCTTTTACAGAAAAGAAAAGAAAATATTGCTTTCTATTTTCTTCTATTTTTCTTTAGTCTTATCCATCCTCAACCATTCGATCTATCAGGAATTTTCACAATCGTTGATCATATCAGCCAATTAGAAGCTTTTGAAAAACTCTATAAATAGCACAGCCAATCCAAGCAATGGTTACAACACACAATAGATGAATTAGATATTAATTTCATTCTAGCATTCTAGCATTCTAGCATTATCATTATAGTTTTATTATTCATAGCATCATCATAATTTGTAATCTTAGCAATCAGGTTTTAGAATAATCATGTCTTAGCTCTTAAGCATTACATGCATTTCATATTCAATCTCATTCTCTAGGAAGATTGTTCGTTGAGCCTAGCATACAATCTGAGAGCCAGCTAGAATCAATGAAAATACTGGCGATAGAGGATGATAGGATGGCATCGATAACAAGATATTGAGTTTGCAATCTCTATTATTTTCATATTTTGTTTTTGATATAATGTCTTATTGGTGTGTTTGATTCATTTGTTTTTACATATTTAACATGCATAAAATTGACCACACATTGCCCACTATGGGACCTTGCCCCATTTTTAACATTTATCTGTAGGTTTTCTTATAGGATTTCACGTTTTGGAATTTAGATTTTCTACAAAAAGCACATACGAGGATTTCCAAAGCACATCCGTAGATTTTTAAAGCACATCTGTGGTTTCTTTCAGCGCTTTTGTAGGTACTTCGGTGCATCTAGGAACTATTTCGGTGCATTTACGGGACAAAATGGCGCATATACCCGACTTAGCTTGTTAAAAATTTCTAAAAAAAATATAAAAAAATAGTTGCATTATGTTTTAGCGCATTTAGGAGTTTTTGTAGTGCATTTGGGAATTTCTATAGTGCATTTATGATCTGTTTTGGCGCATTAACTTGTTTTTGTCACGCATACAGGGGATCTTTTGGTGCATACAGGTTGTAATTAAATAGGCTTCTGAGTCTAACGCCTTCCATAGACAGAACCTTTTTTTGGCTTAAAAGGAACCAATCTAGGATAGTCACAACTAGTTTTAAAAAGGAGCAACCCTAAGATAGACATGGATTTAAAATGAAGCAATCTAGGATAGTCACCACACACTTATTTTGTGGTTAAAATAAATCACATGCTTTCTGTGAAGCAACATCTTCTCATAGGTTAGATCATTGTGATTTGGGTTTTAAAAAGAATAGTGTCTATTGTGCTTGTGGCAATAGGTCTATGCTCTCCCCTTAATTGGATGATCAGAATACCAGACTTTCCTTTTACATTCATGCAATTTTATTGCTTTATTACATCCAGTAGAGGGTCTGCTCTTGTGGGAAAAAGTACTCACCCAAGAGGAACGACTCAAGTGGGTTCAAACCAAAGCCAACTTATTCGGCCCCACTATAAAATTTAAAGAAAATCAGGAGAAATCCTCTTTTACCAGTAGTGTGCAAGATAATCATCCCCAAAGCCTTTGTTCTAAAGGTTGGGAGGTCTCCTAAGGGAGTTTATTATTGCTGCATTGAACGAAAAACCTTACTACGAACCTAGTGTAGTATCCAGTCGAAGTCAGTTTCTGAACATCATAATAGTCACAATGCAAGGGAGGGAAGAATCTACCCCCAAGATACTCACCATATAACTGCCAAGGACCATTTTCTCAGGGGATCCGATATCCACTTCCATCACTCTAAGTACACACCTAGAAAAGATAAAAACACAGGCACACCTTCAGGGGTGGCACGATTGTGTGAGTCGACATAGTTCTAAGATGTGGGCTGTTGATTATTATGACCTACCTGAGTACTAAGAGTGAGTCTGATTGAACTATCTGTCATGTGTAAAACCTATGAGAACAATTTTTGAAAAAAAATTGATCATACACTTGATGTTTAGTATAGGACTTAAAAACAACTATTTTCAAGGTGTTTGTTGTGTTTCCAATCACACTAATTCAGATAAAAGATCATCCGAAATGAACATGTCAAATTTTAGCTGAAAACTGTTCAAAACTGTTCAGAAAATTATTTGGGAAATATTTTTTTAGCACATCTAGGGAGTATCTTAGCACATATAAGGTCTATTCTAGTGCATTCACTAGTTAGTTCAGCGCATTTGGAGTATATTTTAGCGCATATGTTGAGTATTTTGCAAACAATTTTTGGGTCACTGTCAAATTTTTTTTTGAAGCGCATATAGGATGCAGAGAAGTGCATCTAGGACATATTGAAGTGCATTAGACCATTTCTTTGGTGCATATCCCTATTTTTGAAGTCCATATAGGCAATAGAAAAGCGCATCTATCATTTTTCCCAAATCATTGTTTTTGACAGATTTGAGTTTATAGCATTATCGGTCTAGTAATGTATCAACAAATTTCTCTCATGCTTATGGAGTGGAAATATACCAGTTTTGTCAAGAAGTCAATTTCCAATAGGATCAGGAAACCCAAGAAACCTCTAGGTTACAAGAAAACCTTACAACGAATAAAGTTTTTATACAAGAGTCGAAACGTTTTGCTCCATTATCGCAAATTTCTCCATAGATACCAAGATTTTGTCAGAGGATTTACTGATGAATATGCTGTGGACCCTCTAGATTCACGAGCCTATTTTCCAAGAAGAGCCCTCTCTCAATGACATAATCACAATCAACCTCTTGATTTCAACTACATACCACAACCTTCTATTGAATATTCGACACATCCTATTCAAATACTTCAGTGAGTTGAAATAGGCTATTTGATATATTGATCATTCTTCAAAAACAAGGATCAAATCCTACAAGTGCATCTTTCATCACAAATTCCTAAATTCTCGGTCCAACTTCTCCCAACAGGATTCTGACATCCTTTATCATTGGAAGCCATGACCACAAATTAGGAAACATAGTTTTGATCATATCATAAGATTTTCAGCTTATTAGATTAAAACATCATCTTTGATTCCACTCATCAAATTATGATCTAAGTTTAGGAGAACATCTTGAAATCATATGCCTGTTTTTACACGATCGCAATACAATAAACTAAAGGAAGATATTCAACAAGAAGATCATACATCAAAAACTCAAAAGGAAGGTGAAAATAGCGATCCCCTTTATAGTGTGAGTCAAAATCCCCTTTTTGAAGACAACATGGTTGAAGGAGCAAAAGATCTGTTTACTTCTGACAGTGATCTAAGAAAAACCCTTAAGGAAAATGAGGATGATGAAGAAGAAGAACATCACCTTAAAGAAGCCAAACAAGATCCTAAATTTATAAGAGTAGTAGAAAGGATTGTCGCACGAGACAAACAAAAATATTTCCTATTTCTGGCCGAAAAAGGAGCTAAACTACCTCATGACTTTAATATTGAAAACATAAAGAGTAATCCTAATGAAACACCCTTATCTGGTCTTAGTGCCTTGACTCAACATGTTAAGACATTAGAAGGGAAAATTAAATATCTAGAAGGGGGAGCCACAACAAAGACATACACTCTTAATGATATTTGTCCATATCCTTTTGATCGACGTCTCAACATGATTTTGTTTCCTAAGCATTGTGAAATTCCAAAGTTTGATTCTTATAACGGAAAATCAAATCCCATTGACCATATTAGAGACTTTCAAAAAATGACTTTAGAATTCACTCATGAGGATACATACTTAATGCGTTTGTTCCCACGAAGTCTTGGAGGCCAATCTATGGAATGGATATCAAAAATTACACCGCCTGTCAAAACATTTGAGGAATGGATCAACGAGTTCATCTCTCAATATTCCTATAACATACAACACCAAATCATAATGATTGACCTATGCAAGGCTAAGCAAAAACCTAGTGAACCGTTCATCACATTTCTTCAAAGATGGAGAAGATTGTTCGCTAGATATCCACATCATGTTCTTGAAAAGGAAAACATCACTACATTCATAGATAACTTGGATCAAGAGATGTGTTATCGTCTAAATCTTCTTTTCCTCCCTCTTTTTAGAAAATTATTGAAAATGCAATCATAATTGAAAATGCATTAGTCCAGAGGGGGATAATTAAACTTGATAAAAACAATCCTAGCTCCTCAAATCACCATAATGAAAAATCTAAGTTTTGTACTCACAACAAGAATGTGGTAAATGATGGTTTTGTAGATGCACATCATGTCTCCCCTAAGCCAGTTGTTCTTAGTATTCCTTGTAACAACAAATACAATAATGTCAACTCGCTTACAAATCAGGGGAACGATCCTCCTCCTCCTCCAAGTAATAACCAAAATCCAACTTTCATTCCAAATCAAGGTAATACCAACAACCAAGGGTATAATGGAAACAACAATGCCTTAATAAACACATCAAACATGAATCTACAATGATCTTCATTTTTTTCCAACAAAAGAACTTTTACTCCGTTAGGACAATCTCTGGAATCTGCCCTTAAAGACTTGATGGAAAAGAAAGTTATTACCCTACCGCCTCAATGAAACTTCGAACCCATTATGAAGCCACCATCATGGAATGATGCGTACTATTGTGAATATCATAGATGTAAAGGCCATCATACGAATAATTTCCAAGCCTTAAAGAATGCTATTCAAGATTTAATTGACAAAGACATTGTCACAATAGAAGGGAACCAACAATCAAATGAAGACCACCAAGCATTTCAAAATCCTTTGCCCAACTATCAAATGGGTGAGTCTTCTGGGAAAATTGTGAATCATATTGATGAGCATATAATCAATCATATCTACACTAATGAGGAGTGGGTTAATGTTATAAAAGTCAAAGAGAAAGCAAAAATTGGAGAGGTTAATGTAACAACAAGGGTACAAGATAAAGTTGTCTTAAAAGGTGCTCCTTCAAAATCCATTGAGCCACTGCCTCAATGTCGATATCATTTAATCAATCAACTTGGAAAAACCTCTGCTCAAATCTCTATTTTGGAACTTCTAAAGATTTCCCCAGCGCATAAGGAAATTTTAGACAAATCCCTCATTGAAACAACTATATCTGATTATCTGAATGTGGATCAATTTCAAGTCATGGTGGGACATTTGTCCTCACCCACTTACCTTTCATTTTATGAAAAAGATGATGTTTCCATGACACATCCCCATAATTCATCATTATATTTAGAATTCATGATCCAAAAGTTTCATGTCAGACAAGTCCTAATAGATGGAGGTGTTGGTTTGAACATATGTACCATGAAATTAATACGAGCTTTAGGATTTTCTGAGGATTCCATTGATCCTAGAAGAAAGATTACTATTAAAGCTTATGATGATGAGGAAAGACCATCCAAAGGTTTAATCATGTTACCAATCAGAGTGGGACATGTTATCAAAAATACTTTATGTCAAGTATTAGACCATGATCTCACATACATCTTGTTGGGTCATCCTTGGATCCAAAAAATGCAAGTTGTATTGTCGACATATCATCAATGTCTTAAGTTTCCCTATGATAGACAGGAGATCACGATACCAACTAATAATTCTCACAGTCAAACTTGTGCCAACATCAAATCTAGTCAAGACACTTTGGCTCCCAACAATCGAGAAGCGCCTGCTAGTACTTCTCCAAAAGTTGATACACAAATCAGTTAGCTAACCAAAAGCTTTTACAAACAACTATGGTTCAAGGACAATGGAGTAGGAGAATATTCTCTTTTTCTGGATAATCTTCCTATGTCCCCTCAGTCACATGGAAAACCTTCTATCGTACACCATCAGATATCTATAGCATCAACATCAACACAATCACCAGAAGAACCAATTACAAAGTTCAATGGAAAATTTATCAAGGAGAAATTCTCAATTGAATATCTTGAGGATAGCGAAATGCTAAAATGGCTCTATAGAGATGAAGATGCAGATGAAATAGTTCTCAATATCAAGTTACCAACTGATAAATATGGTAAGGGATATTCAATCATACAAAAGATGGGCTATGATGGTAATGGTCCTATCAGGAAGTGAAAAGAAGGAGTAGTCGAGCCTATTGCTCCTCCAAGACTTGCTGCAAAAGATAAAATAGGACTAGGCTATGATACTAGATTGAAAGAAATGACATCCAAACAATTGAATGATATTGTACTCACATTGCAAGAAAGTTCTAATCCAAGGGGAGCATGCTTAACAATAATTTAGAATTTCATTGATAATAACTTTGACATAGAATCCAGAGAATATGAATGGGATACCATCCATAATGATGAATTCTGGAGGGATAAATAGGTTAATGTGATACACAAGTATACACCTAATCTAATCAAAGGAGAAGGGTCAGGGACCCAACCACATGAATCTGAACCACAACGCAACTATGATTCTAGTGATACCAATTCAGATTTAATCGAACAAGACTATCGTGAGGACAGTACCATCATTGATCTACTACATACCTCAGATCCTATAGACACCTCTGTTATGACCATAACCATAGCCGATTTCACGCAACCTAATGACCCGCTACCTCTAATACATCTCGATCTCATTGATTGGGATCTATCTAAACCTCTTGATATACCTATGTTTCCAACTAACAAATCTATCATAAAATTCATTTCCACAGATGATGTAAATGATTGTTCCACTGGCGATTTTCGGCATGAGATCCTTAGTCAGGAGAGTGTCAAGTTTCCTAGCTGCAAAAATAAAAATAAAAAAGAAATATCTAATGGTGAAAACCAAAATCTGGCAGTATTAGATCAAACAAAAGATAAAACAAAGCATATCAGATGGTGAAAATATTTTTAAGGTCCCAGACGATGGGATGCTTAACACTCTCCTAGAGCACTATCATGAGTGATTGCCTATCTTAATTGAGCCTACAAAAGTAGTTAATCTTGAAACTATAGAGAAACCGAGGATTCTACAGTTGGCTACATCAATGACAAATAAAGAAGTACCTCAGTTCAAGGAATTTCTTAGAGAAAATAAAGTCAACTTTTCCTAGTCTTATGCAGACATGCTAGGTCTTGATCCTGATCTTATAATGCATCACTTGTCCATTAAACCAAGAGTAGAGCCTATAAAACAAAAACTTAGAAAGATGCATCCTCATGTGCACTACTAGTTAAAGAACTCAAGAAACTCCTCGATGTGGGATTTATAAGATCAATTGACTATGCGGAATTGATCTCCAATATTGTTCCTGTATCCAAACCTGAAAAAAGTGTTCGAGTGTGCAGTGATTTCAGAGACCTTAATAAGGCATGTCCTAAGGATGATTTTCCTCTTCCAAGCATTGATACTATAGTTGATCTAACGACTGGCCATTCCATGTATTCATTAATGGATGGTTTTTCTGCTTATAACCAAATCAAGATTGCACTGGAAGACTAAGACAAAACAACTTTCACATGTCCCTAGGGGACTTACTATTGGAACGCCATGCCATTCAGTTTAAAGAATGCTGGGGATACATATCAAAGAGCTATGACTACAATTTTTCTTGACATGATGCACACATTCATGGAAGATTATTTCGATGACATACTGGAAAAATCATACACAAGAGAAGGACATATCAAGATATTATCCAAAATATTTGCAAGGTTGGAAAAATTCAAAGTTTGCCTCAACCCTAAGAAGTGTGTTTTCGGAGTCACATCTAGAAAACTCTTGGGGGATATAGTTTCAGCAAAAGGAATTGAAGTAGATCCCGCCAAGGTACAAGCAATCATTGAAAATTCCTTCACCAAGGAATATCAGTTAGTTGAGATCACTACAGGGATGACTTCAATCTATATGAAGATTCATTGCACAACTAGTAGATAAATGTCTACCTTTCATACATCTACTATATAAAAATGTTCCTTTCAAATGGGATGATAAGTGTAAAATGGCCTTTCAAAAAATTAAGTAGTATCTAATCAACCCACCAATTCTGATACCACCAAATCCAGACAAACCACTCATCTTATACATTGCTGCCATAGAGACATCTTTGGGGGAATTGTTAGCACAAGAAGACTCTACGGGAAAATAACATGCAATCTATTATATCAACCGAACATTAACAGGTCATGAACTCAACTACACTTTCATCAAGAAGGCTTTCCTAGCTATGGTCTTTTCCTCACAGAAGTTTTGACATTGCATGTTAACCCATACAATCAATCTTGTTGCAAAGATTGATCCACTCAAATATCTGTTAAGCAAGGCCACATTGACATGAAGCTTAGCAAAATGGGTCATGATCTTAAGCAAGTTTGATATCCATTATATTGATCACAAAGCAATCAAAGGAAAAGTTATTGCTGACCAGCTGGCTGAAGCACCCCTACACACAGAACATCCCATGCACATTGAATTTCTAGATGTTGATGTCTTAACGGCAGAATCAAAGAAAACTTGGTCATTATATTTTGATGGCTCCTTTACTAAACATGGATCAGGGGCAGGCATACTCTTTGTCACCCCTCAAGGAAATACCATTCCTAGGTCATATCAGCTAATGTTTCCATGCACTAATAACATAGCTGAATATGAAGCTTTAATCACTAGACTCAAAATAGCATTGGAATGGAGAATCACTGAATTACAAGTTTATGGTGACTCATAGTTAGTCATTAACCAAATCAATGATGACTATCAGACCAAAGATGACAAATTGTTGTCGTACAAGAAAATGGTTGACGATTTCAAGAAATATTTTATAGACATCAAGTTCATACAAATTCCAAGGCTTGATAACAAGGCAGCTGACGTTATGGCCACAATCACTTCATTCTTACAACTCCCCAAAACTCAGGCTCGCTACAAATTTTTGGTGGAACAATCATTTATGCCTTCCTATGACACACCTAAAAGCCAAATCATTTGCCACTTAGTAGGATCTGATTCACCTTGGTATGGTAAGATTTATGCCTACCTAAAAGATGACATTTTACCACTTGACTTATCCCGTAACCAAAAGCACAACTTTATCCACCAATCTTCTTGATATACCCTTATCACTTACACTTTCTATCATTGTGGTCTTGATGGTACTTTACTTTGATGTCTTGAACATGACGAATCTGATAAGGCTTTACAAGAAGTTCATGGTGGAATTTGTGGTACTCATTCAATTGGACTAACCTTATCCAATAAATTGATTAGAATGGGTTACTACTGGCCTACAATGGAGAGGGAATCATTCACTTTTGTAACAAAGTGCTCTAAATTTTAGATACATGGAAATCTCATCCATGCACCAGCATAGGAACTAAAACTGTTTGTACCAACTTGGCCATTCTCTCAATGGGGGTTGGATTTAGTTGGTAAGATTCATCCTTCATCTTCGAATGGACACAAGTTCATCATCACAGCGACAAAATATTTTACCAAGTGGATTGAGGCAGTCCCTCTCACTAAGGTCACTAGTAAACAAATCTCATCATTCATACTCAACTATCTCATTTGTTGATATGGCATTCCCAACTCCATCATCACAAATAATGGACAACCATTCAAGAATCAGGATATTGACGAACTTTGTGAGAGATTCCATATTCAACACAGATACTCAGCACCTTATTATCCATAAGGGAATGGCCAAGCAAAGGCCTCAAATAAAACAATATTAAAATTTTTAAAGAAGACTATGAATGATGTAGGGAAAGATTGGCATGTTCAACTTAATCCCGCATTATGGGCCTATCGAACTAGTGTCTGTACGCCAATAGGAGCAATACCATTTTCTCTTGTCTATGGAGCAAAAGCCATTTTTCCACTAGAAGTTGAGATCCCATCACTTATAGTATCATTGCAAGGTCTCATAACAGACGATGAATACAGGGTTTCTCGATTGCAAGAACTAGAACTTCTTGATGAAAAGAGACAACGAGTAGCTGATCATTTGAAATCCTATCAACAAATGATGTCTCATAGCTATAATCATAGAGTCAAACTGCGTACCTTTCAGGTTGGTGACCTTGTTTTAAAAGAGAACCCACGCAACCAGAAAGATAGAGAAAAGAAGGGAAAGTTTGAACCTAATTGGTTGGGTCCATATGTGGTCATAGTAGTATATGATTCAAGAGCATACAAGTTGTCAATGCCAGAAGGGGACCTATTTGACGAACCCATCAACAACATGCACTTGAAAAAGTATTATGTCTGAAGCAGTTATCATCATCTATAAAAGTCCTAAAGAAATAAAAAAACATCAGAAAAAAGTCCTGAAGAAATACAAAAACATCAGAAAAAGTCCTGAAGAAATACAAAAATATCAAAAAAATTTCCTGAAGAAATACAAAAATATCAGAAAAAGTCCTGAAGAAATACAAAAACATCACAAAAAGTCTTGAAGAAATACAAAAATATCAGTAAAAGTCCTGAAGAAATACAAAAACATCAGAAAAATTCTTGAATAAATACAGAAACAACAGAAAAAGTCCTGAAATAATGGTTACCTTGGTGAAAACCTGGCAAACAGGCATCTCGGTAATGACAAAAAAAAAATCAGAAAAATGCAATAAAAACAAATAGTGAAAATTTAGCAAATAGACGCTATTTGTAGCTCTCCATCTATTAGTTCATATTTTGCACTTGGCTTCTTAGCTTTCATTTCATGTATCTTTCCATCATCTTAGGGTCATACCAGCATCATGTTGCCATCATTTTCCTAAAGTGATAGCATCTTACCATGGCTTGATTATTGTACATATCCATTTCAGTAGGTTGTGTCAAATACTGGGGGCAAACATTCACATACTCTAGGGAAAACAACTTTCAGGTTCTACCAAAATAGCTCGACAAAGATATAGAACTTAGTAATGCGAACAAACAATCAAAACACATGAACAACTATCGAACCATTGATCCATATCACAATGGTTTTTCAGCAAAATACCATATCATGACTCATATCTAGATGATCTAAAATCTAAATAATGATTGGAATATCAGTTTTAAATTTTGAACAATGGTTGTTTGATTTTTTGATATCATCTCTCTAGAGCACACTCAATGATGTATTGAACTAGAGTGGCAAGGAAGGAGGATGATTTTTATTTGTCTATTGTTTTGAGGTTAACTATCGATTTGATGCAAATATGTCATGAAATATGATTTCCAAAGCATATCATTGACAACAGTTCCACATTTGCATCAGACGATGGTTAGTCTTTTTCTGTTTATGCAAGAAATGCTCAGGTCATCTCAGTTCAATTATACTTCAATGCTTGTGTTTACTTGCTATATCAAAAATCATGAAAGTTGTACTTAGGTCATCATTGGTGCTAATCTCCCCTTTGATGCTTGTACATACTTCCAACATTTTATAAGGCTCTATGACGATTCAAGAAAGCTACCCAAAGGCTCAACAAATAGTTGGTTTTATTTAGTTGCATTTTATTTAGATCAATGTATACATTTGCATACTGGATTCACACTAGAGTTATAATCAAAGATGAATAGATAAAATCAACGGTTGTCATGTCTCTTTGGACTATATGTGGAGGACATTTGGACATTTGTTTCATTCTCATTTCATTATCATTTTATCTTGTGCATATCACATAGTTTAACATTCATCATTTAAATATTTTCTCAAATTGTTTATCCTTCATGATGCATTATCATTTCATATTTCATATCATTACATTTTATTTCAAATCATTACATTTCATTTCATATCATCACATTTCATTTAATCTCATTTCATGTCATCATATCATTCTCATTCAATTTCATTTTATCATTCCATATCACTTTATTCCATTACATTACATATCATATCATATCATTTCACTTCATTTTACCATTTCATATCATTTCATTTTATTACATTACATTGCATATCATATCATTCACTTTCATTTCATCTTACCATCTCATTTTATTACATTACATTACATATCATATCATTCAAGTTCATTTCATTTTATCATTTCATATCATTTTATTACATTACATTGTATATCAGATCAGATCATTTCATTTCATTTCATTTTATCATTCCATTCCATTTTCTCATTTACCATCATCTCATCAGCTCATATCATTTTATCATTCATTTTATTTTACTATTACATTTCATTTCATTCAATTTCATTTCATTTTATATCATTCCATTTCACTTCGTTTTATCATTCCATCTCATTTTATCATCTCATCAATCTTTTTTGTATTCATTACATTTCATAGCATATATTTCATCACTTATCAATCACATCTTTTCTCATTTTCAATACCATTTTATTTATCATTTTTCATACAACATTTGATTCATATTACATATCATATTACAAATTCATCATGCATTTCATAAACATCACATCCATCACATCATCATCATTTATAACATTTTGGAAAATCAAAACACAAAAAATTCATACAAACATTACATTTTCACATCATTAATAATTCATATCATATTATATCATCTCAACACATTGCATTTTTACCATCATCATTCACCTACATGAGATCTTTAGTACACATCATATCATAATCATATCACATCATCTTACCAATCATGTTAGTCAGTAGATCATTTATCAAAATCCATATCACATAAACAAAGAAATAAATACATATCCATCTCATATCATCATATCAAATGCAACACATCATCAAAACTTATTGCCGCTACATATCATCACTCATAAAAAATATATACAAATGTACAATAGTCCAATGACATTGAAAAGTCTAGAGAGATACATGAGATATGATCAAAAAATCAATATACATGCTCCAAGAATATGACATACATCACATAAAATCCTGCATATATCAATCACGGCTGGCTGTTGGAACCCCCTGATGGAGCTGGTCTCAAGGATGGTGGCCTACCACTGGTCCCTACATCTGGATCCCGTCGAGGCCCGGTAACCCCCAGACTCTATGTGCTTTTTTCGTGTCATGCTCTTGGTCCTAGTGTGGGACCATGGAAAAGGCTCTCTGCGCTCAGGAGGACATAACTCCTCATATCTGACCCAGTAATGCTTTTCCTCCCTCGCCATCTCAAAGCCCTCTATAATGGCCTCTCACAATGATGCACTCTCTACAGTGCCCATCAGCCTCTGAGCAACACCCTTGGCCTCTACCGCTCTCTATCTCAATGCATCTCTCTCAGTAATCAACTGGGAAACTTGTGGGTCTAGGGTAGGGGGATGTGTCTATGCCTATGCCTAGGACTATGCTAGTTATGCTTGTAATTGTGTGACCAACCCCTGTGCCTAAACCAACTAGCCCTACAACTACACCTATTGTCCCTATAATGTCTGCACCTAGGCATGTAGAGTATCTATCTGCCCCTGTTGAGAGGTGGAGGCAACCATGATCACTGTCCTCCACCCAATCCTAGTCCTCAACCTCCATATGATCCACACACCGCTCAAAATATATGGCCTCAGTCTCACTGGCATTGGCCCCTCATCTCCACCATCATCTCTATCATCCCCATCTAAGCTCTCCTCCTCCTCTCCACTCTCCTCATCCTCTCCCCCAATTGTTTCCTACTCACCACCTGCCACATCCTCCTGTTTCCCTACCACTGGCTGTGGTACCACCAAAATGGGTGCTAGCTCATCAAGACATGTCAACCGTGGAAATGGATTTATATGAAAATAAACAGAGTACTCCTCGGACATCCCAGCGTCAACAATATCCCACCTATCATCCCATGACTCGGGCGCTAGAGCAACATACTTTTTATAGGCTATCTAGTATGAAATGCTAGGTCCCCATCCTGCCTCATCCTTGCTCCGTGTATAGTGAGCAACTCCCTAAGGCATACCCTAAGTAAATCCAAACTGTCATTATACTCACATGGCCAAAAACCCTCTCAATAATAGATGGAGTCCTCCCTATCAAAAATTGGGGCATACATACAAATGAAATCTCTAAATGATCTATCTCCCAGGGCTCGTAGTCTAGGTATGGCCGCCATATCATGACATCCATGTCATCAAGGTACTGCCTCCAGTAATCCAACTTGCCCAACTTGGGCTGTATAAGAAACATCGCATATGCATACACATAGGGCCTTCCTGGTGGCCTCACTCTGGGACAAGTTGGTCTCATCACAGCAATATGATCCCACACCCAGATCTGAAGCAATGTCACACTACAGAATATACTCGATGCACCTCTGTACACCACCTAATGAAGGTCATGATATAGATGTGCCAACATGCAACTCCCCCAGGCATACCTTTGTGGCTGTACCAACATCTGCTCCAAGATCCTCCCCCATCCCACTGATAATCCCTTTGACCAGTGATCAGGACAAAGGAGACCTCCAACGAATGCACCCAAAACTACAGGCAAGGTTGGATATCCCCTAAAGTCAACCCATGGCACCCAGTACCCTGCTATCTACGCATCACCAAATACTCTCCGTAGAGCATCTATACCACTAAGCTCCTTGTGATCATAGAACACAAGGGTTCCTACCACTAGAATACCAAGAATCCTATACACATCCTCTAGAGTCATAGTCACCTCACCTATCAACAAATAAAAGGTGTTGTGCTTCGAATGCCACCTCTCTGCCAATGCAGTCAACAATCCCCTGTTGACCCGAATCGGAGGCATGGCCAAAAAATATCTCAATCCATAGGCCCCTATCAACACTACATCATCTGGCATTAGCTTGGGTATCCTATCCCACCCTACCGAGTGACACTCCCTAATTTGGAGGTTTTTGAAAACCTCCTATTTTTGGTTATCACAAAGATAATCAATCAGCATCATATCAATGATTCAATCTCAATCAAGCAAAATCAATCTAACTCATATCTATCTATGACCCATATCAATGACAGATACTCATCAGACCCATATCAAGTGACCCATATGAAGTGTTCTATCTAACTTATTCACATCATACAATCAATACACAAACTATCTATCTGAATATCACATCAATCTGTTCTATCATCAATTACTATTTGTTTTCTTTTTCAAGAATGCAAATTTATCAACAATCAAAACATCATCCTATTTGTATTTTAGTCATGAATGCAAATATGTTTTCACATTAATAATCTACTATTTGTTTTCTATCACAAAAAGCAAATTTATTATAATTCATCTCAATCATCCTTTGTTTTTTTTGTAGAGGGGAAACAAAGTTATCAACTATTTAGTCTTTGATTTCTATTTTGGAAACAATGTTATCAATTATTTATCAGATTTTCTATTGAGATCAACATGATGATAAGACAATTTCTCTATCTATTGACCAAAGAAGCAATAAAAACATCATCATTTTATCAACTAGGCACATTTCCTAAAAACACTAATCTACGGCCTCTATGTGCGAAAACTCAGATGTGTCGTTCTTTGCCCTAGATGCACTCAAACATTTCCTATATGTGCTATTTCCCTCTAAGCGCTAAAACTTTAAACCTAAGCACCACTTTATTTCCTTGATGCGCGATAACCCTAAATGCGCTAATGTTTTTCCTAGAAGCGCTAAAACCCTAATTTTCTAATGACATCCTAGAAGCGCTACTCTTTTTATCAAATGCGCTAAACTGGTTTCTACACTAAACATTGCAAAATCTATCCTATATGTGCTACAACACTCATCGGAAGTGCTCAAAAAGCTATCAAAAGCACTAAAAATTCTCTAAAAGTGCTAAAAAAAAATTTTAAAACCTAAATCTATGGAAAAAATAGTGCAAATTGATTCCAAGCGAAAAAATTTGACAACAAAAGAGGTTGGGTTGACTCACCAGTGGTCCATACGTAGCTGGTCTCTAGTATCAGTGGGCTCGCTCGAATATGTGTTGGTGGTATGAAATCTCCATCTCACCAGGTCACTATCAAAGCAACAAGATTCTAAAAGTCAAAAAGTGCAAATGATTTGTCCTTTTCTCCCTTTTTACCTTTTAAAGGTCAACTAAAGGTGAGTTTTGTGACATTTTTATCTTTTTATCTAACTTTGACTTTATTTTCACACCAGGCTTATACATCATTTTTTGAGAGCTAAATCACTAAATTCACATCGACATCAAAATCTCATTATCAACTCAAATTTTTCAAATACTATGAAACACTCATAATCATTAGTGATTTACCTCTTGAGGGGGCATCATTAACACCAGCAACATCTTTCAATTGGAAACATATCAGAGTCAGGTCAGGGGCATATTTTTTTAGAAAAGGGGCAAAGTCAAACACATCAAATTTTGAAAGAGGAAATATTTTCTTTGAAGCAATGTGTTTCACACATCACTTCGAAGAGGGGAAAAATGTAGATACATAAAATTGGTCATATTTGATTAATCCTGGCATTTAATTAAATATTTATTATTTAATTAATTTCTCTAAAGTCTTCTACATATGATTAAATTTAATTAATTTAATTATAAATTTTTCATTCAATTTATTCTTCTATCATAATTAAATAAATCAATTTTATTTAATTATTTCACATTCAAATATCCACTTGATTAATTAATTAAATACATTTTAGTTATTTTAATTAATTATCACTATTTGAATTTAATTAAGTCTTTTTGATTTAATTAAATTTAAATATTTTCTTTTCAAATCTTTCTTCCAATTAATTAAATATCTTATTTAATTAATTTCATTTGCATACCATTTCTTAAAAGTTTAATTAAATATCTTTATTTAATTGAATATCTTCCATATCTTTTCAAAATCATAATTAAATATTCTATTTAATTATGAAATCTTTCATTATTCTTGAAATTTGGGGTAAATATTCTATTTTAAGAAAAAAACCTTTGTATCATCCATAAATAAATAATTAAATTCAATAATTCATTATTTATCTTCTTCAAACTCTTTCCATAATCTCACAAAAAGATGATTTTTACAATTCATCTTTATTATCTTATCTTACCTCTTTTACAGAAAAGAAAACAAAATCTTGCTTTTTGTTTTCTTCTATTTTTCTTCAGTCTTATCCATCCTCAACCGTTTGATCTATTAGGAATTTTCACAATTGTTGAACATATTAGCCAATCAGAAGCTTTTGAAAAACTCTATAAATAGCACAGCCAATCCAAGCAATGGTTACAACACACAATAGATGAATTAGAGATTAATTGCATTCTAGCATTATAGAATTCTAGCATTATCATTATAGTTTTATTATTCATAGCATCATCATAATCTGTCATCTTAGCAATTAGGTTTTAGAATAATCATGTCTTAGCTTAAGCATTACATGCTTTTCATATTCAATCTCGTTCTTTAGGAAGATTGTTCGTTGAGCCTAGCATACAATCTGAGAGCTAGTTGGAATCAATGAAAATACTGGAGATAGAGGACGATAGGACAACATCGATAACATGATACTGAGTTTGAAATCTCTATTATTTTCATATTCTATTTTTGATATAATGTCTTATTGGTGTGTTTGATTCATTTGTTTTTACATATTTAACACGCATAAAATCGACCACACAGTCCCTTTTCGAAGTCTATGCCCCGACTTTCATGCCTCGGGACTAAGATGCCACCTAGGGCATCTTAGTCCCCCTTAAGGTATTTTCGAGATTTAATTTCAAATTCTTGCAAGATTTAGCCTCCTTTAATTAATGAATTCATATGTCGGCTTACTATGGTGTAATTTTGGGATATTAAGCATAGATAAGTATAAATACAAGGTTTCTCCTCTCATTTTCATACCAAGTAAGATAATAAGCTTACAAGTCTTTTGTGAGAGCATGCAAGAGCAATTCATCAAGCATTTGGAGCCATCATCAAGATTCAAGAATCATATCAAGGATATTCTTGCACCATTTTTGTTTTTGTGCTAACATTTGTGATGTAGGGTTTTGATTCAATCAAGCAATTCAAGTCAAAATCTATCAAGCATTCCTTTGATTAAAGATCTACATTCAAGCTAGCCACTTCAAAAAAGTTTGCAAACTTTACAACAAGGGTTTGGTGAGTTGTAACATTGCATGTTGTTCATTCATTATTTCCCTCCATTTAATTCCATTTCAAGGTTTAATTACCAACAAGGGGTTAGACCAAGGAAAACCCCCATTCACCAAAAATCAACAAGTTTTTCCTCTCTTGTATGTTTGTGATTGTAGATTTAGGTTGAAGACTTGAAGATCATTTGAAGTGCAAATTTTCAAAGTTTTCATCTTCATGAAAACTCACGTACAGGCCAAATTTGAAAGTTTTAGAACCTAAGATCAAAGAAGGAAGTGAAAAAATTAAACCTCTGGATCACATTTGGAGATTCTAGAAATTCTAGATGGGACTAAGTCAGGTGCCACCTAGGGTTTCTTAGTCCTCCCAAAGTTATCTTTCATAAATTTTTGTAGATCCAGTTCCGACATTCAAAGATTCTGCATTTGCCCCTAAAAAATAGTAGGAGGACTAAGACAACAATAAGGGTGTCTTAGTCCTCCATAACATATTTTGACAACTTCTTTGTATTTCTGGAATCCTTGTCACATTTCCAGACTTCCCAAATACACATATCCTAACTTGTTGTTGCATTATTTCATCATTTGCATCCTTCATTTAGCTTGCATTACTAGGTTTTGTAGGTTGAATGCTTATTTGTCTTTTCCAAGCATTTGCTTGGTGGTGAACACCTAAAGGCTTAAAGAGCCCCTTCCTAGGTCTTCTTTGTTGATAATTGACTCACCTTGTGAGGTTGATAATCTATCCAATTAGGACTCCTAGGACATTAATGAATGAACTTAGGGGAAAAAGGTGGTGTTCTATGACCTAGGCCATAAAGCATCCATTTCCCCTAGTGTTCATTTTGGTGAACCCAACCTTTTTGAGCATTCAATTTTTGATTTGGAGTTCATTAAATTTTTATATCTAGGTTCCATTCATTCTTGCATTGCATTGCAATATTAGTGAAATTGCATTTAGGATTTCTCATATTCGCATTAGTGAAAGTGCATATAGGTTGCATCTTTTCTTTCTTGCATCATTTCATTTTATTGAAAAACTGAAAAGTGCATTATTCATCATCCTAATTGCATCTAGAAACATTATTATTGAATTCAAATTTGCATTCAATTTATTCTCACTAGTTACTTTTTCTTGCATTCATTTACATAGTTCTCTATTTCTAAACGTCAGCTCCCTGAATAGGAAACCTATGAACACTGTAAAAAATATATATATTTTTGTTTTTATGAGAAAAATCTCTGCTAGGACTAAAACACCCTTTTTGGTGTCATAGTCCCTCTTAGGATTTTTGGCTTAGAATCCTCTCTCTGATGTTTGTTGTCTGTTTTAGTCCCTAGAACCTCAAAATTTCACTAGTAGGACCGAGACCCCTTATTGACGTCTTAGTCCCTATTGACTTTGACTTTCCAATTTTCAGGATCTGAAATTGCTTTTTTGTGATTTTGTTTGTTGCTTTCAGTTTTTTGTTATAGTTTGCAGAATTTTTGTTATCTCAATTTCTTTCATTTCAAGTGTAATTGCAAGCATAAGATATTATGTTCATTTTAATTTCTTTGGTTTATCCCTTGTATGAGTTGTAATACTTGGTTTCCTACTACTAATACTATGGTTAAACGAAGTTCGAGACTCATGGCATCCCGCGATAAAACACTCGTTGTGGATCATGGGTTATCAAGCTCTCTTACTTTTGGTGTTGGTAATAGTTCACTAGGTATGGAACATACCTTTGATACCTCCTTTTCTATGCCTACCTTACCTACAAGTACTATTCCAAGTGTTCAAAAAATGGTTGATCATATCCCTCAAGAAACATAATGAAAATGCATGAAGATCTAGCCCATTTACAAGATAGCATGAGTACTATAAAAATTTCCAACACTGTTATACCTACCATAGATAAAATTCACCACATGATGGAAAGTGAAGAAGGAATAGAAGTTGTGTGTAACATAGCTCAAATCTTTGGAAAACATCTTCCTTCCACCACTAATGGTGGTCAAGCTTCAAACAATGTGCAAAACCAAGGAGGAAATCAAACTCCTCCCCCTTCAACCATAACCTCCATTCCCACCTATACCAATCCTCAAGTGACCACAATGATGCAACCAACTAGAAATATCCTTCCTACCTCAAATATTTCCACTAGTGCTCCTTATACTTATGTGGCATCTAATCTTATATCTCCTCCCGTAAGAAATCCATTTATTGGTCTTTCTAACACATACACACCACCACCATATTGACTTCCATCTCAAACCACAAGCAATGATCCTATCATTAACCAAATTTTAAAAATCCTTTCATCCCTTCAACATAAATTTTCCACCATAAATAAAAATCAAAATGGTCCACCTTCATGCTAAGTCAAAAGCAGCCCACTATCTTTGGAGATATTGAGAACTCTAGTGCCACAAGGTATAGAGATCCCTAGATTTGAGAAATATGGAAGAAAAGGAGATCTTGAAAATCATGTACTTTCCTTTACTGCTTTATGTAGAGACTTTATTCTTGAGGAAAAACTTTTGGCTAAACCTTTTCCCTGATCCTTGAAAGACATTGTCTTGGATTGGTTTTCGACATTACTAAATAACTCGATTCATTCATTTAATGAACTTTTTGATTCCTTTATTAACCATTTCCAAGTGCATATGGTTCCTGAAATGACATTAGCTGATTTGATGAGATGCAAGCAAAATGAGGGTGAAAGAGTAACTGACTTTATTTCATGTTACCAACCGCTTTATTCCCAAAACAATGTGAAGATTCCCAATTCTCACCTTCAAAAGATGTTCATAGAAAATTTACAAAGTAAGATAAGAGAAAAGCTTACAATGATGAAATTCCCTTCTTTCATGCATTTATGCACTGCACTTCAAGATTATTAGAATTTTGTAAGTAGTAGTGAACCGAAAACTACCTCTACCCATCCTAAAAATTCTAAAGCTTCAAACCAAAACACCAACCAGCCTTTTAGAAGATAAAATAAAAGTTTCCTTCAACTAAATTCCACCTCCCAACCTAACCAACAAGTTGATACTGAAGTAGGTGTTATAAAGAAGAGTAATCCTTATATATTTGGGGATCTGTAAAGACAATTTACACCCTTACTTGACACACTTCACAATATCATGACTCATCTATTAAACACAAGCATGCTTACCTTACCTCCTATTTGACTCCTTGACCCTAGAAAGCCATTACCTTTGAGCTTTAGACACAATTCCTATTTTTCTTATCACCAACAAAATGGACATTATGATACAGAATATTGCAAGCATCTTAAACATCTTGTGCAATGCCTCATTGATTCTAATAATATCCAAATTGGAGGTGTGAATGACAAAGGTAATAAGTTTGTAGCTCCTCCCAACCAGAACTTACAAATCTTTACCAATCCCATGCCTAATTATAATATTTCATTTGTTAAGGCTAGCAAAACTAAGCCCGATGTGATGATTGTTGACATAGATGATGAGAACATGAGAAATAATGAAAAAAATCCTAAGGATGTTAATAACCAAGTTCCTATTAATACAATGATAGGAGTGTTTGACATCGAGCATCGTAAACAACAAACCATAACACCCACTGACATTACTTTCTCTTCAGAAGAAACAATCAAACACGCACTTGATGGTCCTCTTTACATAGCTAGTAGAATCAATAATAGGCCCACTCCTAGGATTTTAATTGATCTTGTGTGTCGAGAGAATGTGATCATAGAAGAACTCTTATATATGCATGAACTTACTCAAGATAGATATGATAAACCAAAATCATTGATTTAAAAAACACATGATGGTTTTTCTCATGCTATGATGGGCTCGATCACACTCCCCTTACAAGTAGGATCAAAAAAATTAAATGTATTTGAAAAGATGAAAAGAGTGTTTGCTCTCTCTTTCACTTTTAGGGTTTAGGACCTAAAAGGAGAGAGGCTATTTTCAACATTTCACCCAAGAGAAAACCCTGAGATTTCAATGCAAAGGAGATTGAAATCTAGAAAGGGACTATTGTAGGGATTGAATGATGTCAAATGAGGGGTTCACCACCAAGTATAAACTTGGAAAAGATAATGAATTGCAAAACATAGTGTGATATGCAAAATGACCTAGAAATGCAAATGAAACAAAACAAAAAGCTGTAAAACTGAAAGTGTGCACTTGGAAACTTATAGAGACTTGGAAAAAGATTGGAAATGTTGTTGATTCTAAAATTTTAACCCATTGGGACTCAGTCACCAATCTAGGCGAATCAGTCTCAGATTGGGGTTTCTGCAAAGGGATAGGTTTCTTGAAAAAGGGTATCTGAAAATGCCAAAATCTCAAAATTTACCAAAAATGAGACTCATTCGTCACTTGTGGCTAATGAGTCCAGTTTGGCTTTTCTTGAAATTCAAATTTTTGATTTGCACTTCTTAGTCTTCTCTTTCTATTCCTCCAGGTTCTCGAATCCGAAACTTGGATTTCGTGGTTGTATATGATCTTTTTGTGAATATTATGACCTTAAAAATGGGGAGACAAGCTTGAAACCTAATCTTCAATAATATTCAAGTCTTCAAAGCACCTAAATCTGCAATCACACAAAGTAAGAGAGCAAAAGTGTTGATTGTTAGGGAATGGGGGTTCGCCTTGGTCAAACCCCATTTAGGTAATTAAACCAAATGATGAAATAAGATAATGAAGAATGAACATGAGATAATGCAATTATAACCTTTTCATGATGATGGATCTTTAATTGTTGCAATAATTGATGAAGAATATTCCCGTGAATGCCTTAGAATGGACCTTGAAAGCTATCTTGATGACCTTGTGAAGACTTGAAGTACTTAACTCTTGCTTTCTTGACATGATGGCTTGAAGGTATGATGCTTGGATGAAATGAGGATTTGAAATATCTCTTATATAGGAAATCCATTCACATGACCGTTAATTTGATCCCCAAGGCTAACATTAAAGAAATTTAAACTTAAAACCCAAGTTTTCCTACTCAAACCTTGAAAATATCTCAAATGGGACTCATTCGCCATCCTAGGTGATTGATTCCCACCTAGATGGGACTCATTTTCCCAAGGTGGTGAACGGGTCCCACAGGGGCTATTTTGCTAGCTAGGATGCTAGGGAGTGAATAATTTTAGTTTTTATGTTAACTTTGTCGAGATTTTGATCAAAATATGCCTTGGGATGCACAATATGGGGTCATAGGGGCCTACTAATGATGATATAAATGTCATAAAAGTAATAGGGCCCAAAATCCAATGTGAAAGTGTAAATAAATACACTTTACAATGCTAAATTAAGGAAAAATTGAGTTTATTTAACTCACAAGGGCCCTAAATCCCATGTGAATGTGTAAAACACATTACAACAATAGATTAGGTCCACTTTAGTTTACAAGCCTCCCAAATTTAATGTGAAGATGTAAATAAATACATCTTACAACATTAAATTAGGACTAAGGTTAATTTAGCTTTAAAAGGGCCCAAGACCTAATGTTGATGTGTAAAACACCTCACAACACTAGATCAATACAATATCAAGTCCAATTTATCATTAATTATTCCTGAATCGAGCAAGGTGCATTTTTTTCTACACTACAATAACATTCTCTATCATTTCTAATTCAAACCAATTTCATGTGAAGTTAGGCTACAAATGGCTTCGCTCCATGAATGTGGTCCCATATGTTGTCCATAAGTGCTTAAAGTTTCTAGTTAGCAATGAAATATTCATTTTAAACCATAGTTGCTTTATCCCTCTGTCTTCCCATGGAAATTTTTCCTTAGATTATTTTTGGCTTGATCCCGTGGAACCTATAAGACCCCACGAGGACTTCCTTTTCATATCCTACCAAAATTTCAAAGAAAAATGCATAGCCAGATTATCCCTTGAGAATTTTCCTTCGTCTATGATTGACCCTCTATCCCTTGAAGAAAACCAAACAGGTCCTAGTCTGAAAATAAAAAATCCCTTGCCTATTTCCTACAAAAGGCTAAGAGAAAACCAAACAAGCCCTAGTCTTCCTCCTAAGAAAATTTATAAAGCCAAATGGAAAGTGGTTGAAAAACATTCCATGGTTTCTTTCGTTCTTCCCTCACAAGAAAAAAAGAAACCTATGGTTGAAAAACCTGCTCTTATACAAATGCAACTTGAAAACCATAATAAAAGAAACAAAAATGCTAGAGCATAGGCATAGACACCGTGCTATTTCCCAAAAGATGAATGAAGAGAACAACATTGAAAATCAAAATCCAATTTTGAAAGAAGCAATAAACAATGACCCTCCTCTCTTACCAGAACAAATAAAATTTATGTCTCCAACACAACAAGGACTGACACCTTCTATGGATATTATCATTTGTCCTCCTGTTGTGGTTAACTTGGATGACGATGAAGAAACCACTAAAATTGATGAGCAAGTGCACAATGAATTGAATTTGTTATTTTCCTCTTCGATGAGCTTAAACGATAACAACCATGATGATCCTCCTAAACCGAGTGATGCACCATGTGTTGAACCTAGTGATTCTCCTAGTACAACACTTGATGTTTTCCCTCTCACTCATGATCTGCATTTCGCATATAATAAACAAGATTGGGATGTGGATGACCTATTGGATGGTTGACTCACATGTGCTTTACTAGTATTCTATCTTTCCTTTTTGCTTTCTTTTTTCTTTCGATTGCATGTGTGTAATGTGATCCCCCGTGATGTTTTGTTTGATGTTTTCTCTCTCTCTATGTGTGTTCCTCTCTTTGTACCTTCATTCTTCTATATGTCATATTTTTTTGCCTTTTCATTGATCTTTACCTTTTATTTGTATATTTTTTTTGTGGGGATGACGCAAAGCATCGAGACACCCTATGTCTCTTCCATGTTGACCCAAAATATTTTTCATTATCTTTTCTTTCCTTTTCATTTTTGTCTTGTGTTTTCCTTTTGGGGATGATGCAAGGCGTTAAGACACCCTATGTCTCTTCCATGTTGAACCAAAATATTTTTCATTATCTTTTCTTTCTTTTCATTTTGTCTTGTGTTTTCCTTTGGGATGACCTACAAGGCCGAGACACCTGCATGTCTCTTCTATATTGACCCAAAATATTTTTACTATCTTTCTTTATTTTTATTTTTCTTGTGTTTTCCTTTTGGGGATGACGCAAGGCATTGAGACATCCTATGTCTCTTCCATGTTGACCCAAAAGGTTTCTTTCATTTTTTTTCGCTCTCTTTGTGTCATTCTCCCAGTTCTATGTGTATTTGGAGAATGATGACAATTTCGAGCTCTCTAACATCATTGCAACAAAGACAGATACTGACCCAAAATCCATAGTTCCCTTATGTATTTTTGGGGGGAAACCCTCCTTTCCTTTTTCCTTTTCATGTTTTGGCTACTTTAAAGTAATTTTTCACAACATGGTGTTAGAAATTTCTTTAAAGTGGGGGCATACATTGGCATTATTTTGGAATGATTTCATTTTCATTTGTGTTCCTTGTGCGATTTTCTTTCTTCTTGTGATGCATCCTTTCTCGGTTGTGTCATTGGGTTTAATTTCCTCTAAGAGCATTGAATTTCCTTGTCCTCTCTTGGAAACATTAGGTACAATCTTCCCCAAGATGAGACCTTGCACTTTTCCTCTCTTGGAAACATTAGGTACAATGTTGCCCAAGATGAGACCTTGCACTTGTCCTCTCTTCAAACCATTAGGTACAATGTTCCTCATGATGAGACCTTGTATTTATCCTCTCTTGGAAACATTAAGCACAATGTTCCCTATGAAGATACCTTGCATGAACAAAGTAAAATCCCTTCGAACATCCCTTAATCTTGTTGCATTTTTCTATTTGTACCTTATTAAATTCATGGAGGTATGGCTTTGATATGGTCCCCTGGGGCTCATCTAGTGAACAACTAGCTTCACTAGCCCTTCTGAGCATGCATTTTTATTTTTGTCCTTATCACATTCATGGGGGTATGACGTTGATATGGACCTCTTAGGGCTCACCTAATGAA